>JADRCC010517927.1:0-21586 GCA_019843855.1 Hylomyscus alleni
CCCTCCTTGACTCAGGCTGAGCCACACACCTAATTTTGACTGATGGGACATCAAGCAAGTAAAGGCTTTAGGAACAGTATATTGGGGCTTATCTACATTGCTGAGAAAACTATTCAAGGAGGGCCAACTGAGAAGAGAGAGACCTTGATACTACATGGGGGGGGGGGGAAGAAAGAAAGATCAGCCATGCAAGCTTCCAGCTGAGCTTAACCCAGAGTACAAAGTGATGAAAAAGAATAAAACGTTAGATGTGTATGAAACATCCGTTTTGGAGACCATCATCTAACAATAGGAGACTGGGGTGATCGCCCTTTTCATGGAATCAAGAAAAAAAAATAGTGTGTCATGAAAGGGCCTAGAAAATGGACAAGTGCTATTCGTATCTCAGAGTGTAGAGGCAGGTCAACCTTCATGGTGATCTGCTACTCTGTGTCCTCGGGGCTTCGGGGTCACCTCTCCTGGCAAATGGAGACCGTCACAGAAAACCACAAGGGGACACAATGCAGAGATGAGCAGATTGCGGGGAGCACCCCCACACCACAGCTCCTACATGAATATGTCAGGGAACACTTCAGAAGCGAGAGCTGAGGCATTGTAAGAGGCAGCGTCCCGGGAGGTCTGCTTGTGAGGGACGCTCTCCTGTTAAAATCCTGGACCACTCATCATACACTTGAAATAGAGAAGCCAGAGGGAAAGGTGAGTCAGCGTGGTGAGGGAATGGGACTTCAGGGCGCTCATATCCAGAGATGACCAAGTCCACTGAGAGGAAATGACACGGACCAACTTCTCAAGGAACTGAGCGGTCAGTCACCAAGCCAGTTTATTTGTCTGCCAGGAGAACTATTTCAAAACCCCAGTGTTAGGCTCTCTTGGATGGGGAGGAAAAGTGATTGCTCCAGGCAAGCAGGTTCCTTGAATCAATAAGAGTTTCTTATGCAGAAACGAAACATAGGGAAGAGAGGGAAGGCAGGGAACTCTGAACATGGAGTCCTGGGGCTGGGCTAACGGCTCATCACACTGGCCTCCTTTCTTGTGCTTGGAATCTTCGCCTGTTTCCAGTCAGAATGCTAGCTCCTCTTCTTGTGGATTGGTTCTCAGGGTTGTGGGGAAATTAAGTTAAGGAGGTGATGCCTCTATCTCTCTGAAAAGAGCACAGAAGCTCTCCCGTGTGTGTGTGTGTGTGTGTGTGTGTGTGTGTGTGTGTGTGTGTGTGTGTGTGTGTAGATTAACATGGGCATCTTCCTCTGTTTTTGAGACAGGGTTTCTCACTGAAACTAGAGCTCACCAATTGCCTAGACTGGCAGTCAGCCTTTAGAGTCTTCCTAACACTGCTTCCCTAATGCTGGGGTTACAGGCCCATGCTGCTGCTGGAGGCTTTTCTCCCTCCCCCCCTCCTTTCCTCCCTCCCCCCTCCCTCCTTCCCTCCCTTCCTTCCTCTCTTTCTTTTTATGTCCATGCTGGGGGTCTAAGCTTGTATCTTCATGCTTATGACCCAAGTGCTCTTTAATCGACTGAATAATCTCTTCATCTTCCAGCTAGTCCCTTCTCTTCTGAGAAACAAAACAATTGAAGGGTTTTCAAACTTCGCAAAGGGCCACTGGCTCCAAGCCCAGTAATAGATGCCCATGTTAGCTCTCTCTGTTACTGACTTTTGAAGCCCAGACTCTGTTTGCCTCTATGGCAGCCTTTCCCTGGTGCATGTCTTGTCCCGTCTTCTGACCAGACAGACCTAGCACAGTCAATGGCATGCGGTGGTGCTCACTAAAGGAACACAGCATTCACCACAGAGCCTCAGGCAGTTGATGTCTCTGGAATCTGACATCACAAGAGCATCTCAGAATGTCATCTTACCATTCATTGCTGTCCAGGTGTGAGCAGGAGGAAATGAAGGCCAAGAGACCAGTCATCCATTTACCAGGAAACTTCTGCTCAGGAAAAGAGCCAGGGCTACTTATCGTGAACTTCCAGTGCCCTTAGCCAGGGACCCGCCAGACTTTCCTGAGTTTTAGATTTCTCCTCTCTCCTTTCGTATCCCTCATTCTGGGTAGTGAGGTGAGGGAAGGGGTCTCTCAGTAACATTTGCACCCCAGGGACCCAGACTAGGTTCACAAAAGCCTTTGTGTCTCATTGAAAGGCTTCTTGCAGACCCTTCCGCACAGGTCTGAGGAGACTAGAGCTCTAGACATGGGTGAGGCCATAAATTCAATCATCAATATTGCAAAAACTATCACACACGCTCCTCCACAAGACAGGGGGTCTTAGTGTTGGATAGAAGTGTGTAATTGGTTGGGGGGGTTGGAAAGCAGAAAGAGGAGTGGGAAGATACAGTCGTGGGCTTCAGCTCTCCTGGCCGGTGAGGCAGAAAGCCTACATTTCAACCTGTCCACTGCGGTGTTCTCCCCACACCTGGAGGCCCTCAGCACCAAGGTCAGAAGACTGGTCATTCTAACCAACTCTCATCAAAAGGCTTGTTGCGCTGCAGCCACAACAAGATTCCCCTAAACTTCTAACAAATAGTTTACAAATGTAGTTTAATTAGTATTCAGACCTTTTAAGTTAGTCCAATAACAGCCGTGCTGGGTCTTGTAAATACTCCTAATAATCATTCAGTGTGTAAGTCTCTCCTGCCACCCTTCCCTTGCAAGCAAATGTCTGTCTTGTTAATTGCCACTGACAGCGTGGGAGACCGTTCACTTCAGCTCAGTCTGCAGCTTCTGTCTCCAGTCTACGTTTTGCGCATTGTTTAGAACTCAGGAAAGTTGATATTTTAGGTTGGATATGCAGTGGGGCTAGAAGGAAGGTACTAAGCTCGTCAGGAGCGAGGAGAAATAGCCAGAAGTCATTCACTTTAAGTCCACCCAAATTCGAGTCTCCTAAATTTGTCCTCTGGTCTGAGCTACCTGGGAAGCTTTAAAAACTATTGGTTGCCAGGACATCGCCCCAGGCGGTCTAATTTAAATCCGGGATGCCACTTGGCCATCTTTTTGGTTTTTTTTTCTTTTAAAAATCAGTCATTTATTTCCACATTGAAAACCACTGACAGTAATTTCTCATTGCTCTGCTCACTCTAGGGGAAGAAAAAAAGAGCTAGCACGCAAAAGGAATCAGGGTGAGAGTTAGCGGCGTTATTCCCAGCGCAAGGCAGTGAGTGAACCAAGAAATCTGGCACTTGCGCTTTTAGCAGCCCACCAACGCTGCTGCAAGGTCCGGGGGAAAAAAAAACAGCGCGTGCGGGGATGCTACACACTCAGCCCTGGAAGGGCGGGGCGGGTGGGCGGGGCTGATGTGGGCCCCGCCCCCGCACGCCTATCGGCGCGCGGTGCGGGCCCTGACGTCACTCTTGTCAGGGCAGCGGCACATGGACTGCCTGATGCGCTGAGCCGGGCGCTGCGGGGCCGCGGAGCGCGGGGAGCAGCGGCCGCGGCGGGGAGGGGGGTGGGGCGGGACGGCACAGCCGCGGGTGCTCGCGCGAGGGTCTGGGGCCCGCGCTTTGCCTTCTGCTTATCTGCAGCCGTCTACGGTTTGGTTTTGTTTTGTTTTTGTTTTTGTTTTTTTAATTCTTTCTTTCCTTTTTTCCCCTCCTTGCAATTCTGAACATTTTTCAAGACTGAGTGTTGGAGGCAGGTGAGAAAGAGCATCCTGCACAGGGTCGGAGGAGTCCTCGGCGCTAGATGCGCTGTCCCTGGACTGTCAGCGCTGAGAACCTGAAAGTTTTTTTTTTTTGTTGTTGTTGTTTATTTTGATATTTGTATGCTGATGTATTTACAAAGACAGAAGTGATTTTTTTTCTTCTTCCTTGTCTGCACTGTTTTGAAAGCGAGTACTTTTGGTTGGCAAAGAACGGAGGAAAAAAAAAAAAGCTCATCAACATTTCGGGGCGGCGATTGGTCTTCTTTTTAAAAGACAATTGAGTGCATCACGATGGAGAAAATGTCCCGACAGCTCCCCCTGAACCCCACCTTTATCCCGCCTCCCTACGGCGTGCTCAGGTCCCTGCTGGAGAACCCGCTGAAGCTCCCCCTTCATCCTGAAGACGGTGAGCGTTGGTTGCCTCGGCAGTTGGGCTTAGGGAAGGGGAGACACTCCCAGGGACCCCCCTGGTCGGCCGGGCACCCACATCTTTCTTCTCCTCGCCTTGCTTTAGTGAGATCGGGGCGGGGGGGGGGCTCACTCCCTCTCTCTCCTCAATGCAAAGGGGATCGATCCCTCAGGGGCAACATTGGAAATAGCGCTGGGAACCTGGCTTGCCCGCCTTTCTAGGTCTGTCCTCCTGCAGCGCAGGTGACAGGTGAACTTGACAGGTCAAGATCGCAGCTTTGAGTGACTGGGTGTGCGCTTCCGCGGGAGACCAGAGTGTCACCAGGACTGGAGAAGAGAAAGGGCGGGAGGTGGCTGGTTGGAGCCTGGGGATCGGGGGAAGAGGGGTCCAAGTAAATGGGGGTTCTCACTCGGCAGCCTGACTATTCGGATCGTGTTACTGTTTATTGTGTTGTGAACGCACGCGGCGTGAGCGGAGAGGCGCTTTCTCCCGCAGATCCGCAATTCACAAAGCGGGGTGGGGGTGGGGGGAGTGGTCTGTCGGCGGGAAGCGGTGCACGCCTCCAGCGCTGACACTTTCCCGGTGCTCTCTTCCCGGTGGGAGGGGAGAGCTGAGCAGGCTCACGTGTAACCGCGTGCAGGAGCCTCCTCTGGCTCGAGCCCTTTCTTGGTGAGTCTCAAACCTTCCCTAGGCAACCGTGGCTTGGAGCTGAGGAGACTTGGCTGGGGTATGGTGGGGAGGGGGGGGAGGTTATGCATGTGAGACCTGGCTAGGAATGCGACTGATGCCAGACGGATTTGTGTTTTGGGCTGGTGCAGTTTCTTGCCTTGGGTGGTGTTATCACAGTGACAGAAGCGAAATTATGCTGCTCCTGCATAAAGTCTTGAAAAGATTATTTGGCTGCAATTAGCTTCGGGGGAATTGCATCAATTTCCCTGGGAGAGAACGCCTGTTGCATTGCAAGAGTTGCTTGCTGGTGCTTGATTGCGCTTACAGACCGCCCCCCACCCCCAATATCCTCCCTCCCTGCTTCTTTAGGAGTAGCGTTTGGGAGAAAGCTGCTGCGGATGCGGTAGGCTTTTGTGGTCGATGTTTTTAAGTCCAACTCTCTAATGAGACTGCGGAGGATTTGAAGATTCGAATGGGTGGCAGTGGGGCTACATTTCTCTAATGAAAAAAAAAAAACAAAAAACAAAAAAACAAACCTCAGAATCAAATTCTGTAATCCCTGATTCCACCCACACCTGAATATTGGCAAAATGCAGACAGCTCGGTAAAGACCAATCCGGGGGAGCTGTATTTCCAAGCAGGAAATAGCTGCACTCTTCCCCTCATAGCGTAGAACACAGCACCTTTGTATAGGACTGCTTTGTGCTGGGATGCATAAATATATACTGTCTTTTTGTAAATTAGGTAATATTTAAATGTTTGGGCGGGAGGAAAAAGAACCCACCCTTTAAAACTGACTTAGTCCTCTTGTATGTGTCCCAGTGGGGTTCTAAGCAAATGGATGTTTGGATGTTCTTCACCCCATCCTCCCACCCTCTCCCCCACAGTCTCGTTCTATGATGGGAGCATCCTTCTCTTCCTTGTAAATGGGGTCTAACTGTAGTCTTGCAAGTTTATTGAGATAATACATGGAAAGGAATAACGTAGAAACTAGACACCTAGTGTTAAGGGAAGGTGGGGGGTGGGGACTGCTTACTAAGGCAAAGCATGAATCCCCTGGTTTGTAAGTCTCAACGACCTCAGATTCTTGCTGTCATCACTCTCTCAAAGACAGAATCATGCCAAGTTATCGGTGGTCCCCTTAAAACTCACATCAGTTGTATATACTCTCCGGTGTTATTTTCCTAGCATAGATTTCGGTGACTTATCCCTTCAAATAACACACCGAGGATTGTTCTCTTGTTTTCATTCCAGCTCAGTCGGTAGCCCCGTCCTCCTACAGACCAGGGCTTTCTTTCCAAAGTAAATAGGAAGATGTCGAAACTCTAGATCCACAAAAGACAGCACCCAGAGGCCTCAGTGCCCCCAGAAGCAGTTTTGTAACAGATGGCAGGAAGGCTGGTGACAGGATGACCCCTTTTCTTTTCTGTTTTTAAAAACAAAGCTCACCTTTCCGTTTCTTCTTCTTCTTCTTCAGCATTTGGCAAAGATAAAGACAAAGGAAAGAAGCTGGACGATGAGAGCAACAGCCCGACCGTCCCCCAGTCGGCCTTCTTGGGACCCACCTTATGGGACAAAACCCTTCCCTATGACGGGGATACTTTCCAGTTGGAATACATGGACCTGGAGGAATTTCTGTCAGAAAATGGTATCCCCCCTAGTCCATCACAGCACGACCACAGCTCTCACCCTCCTGGCTTGCAACCTGCTTCCTCCACCGCTCCTTCAGTCATGGATCTCAGCAGCCGGGCCACAGCACCCCTTCACCCGGGCATCCCGTCTCCAAACTGTATGCAGAGCCCCATCAGACCAGGTAAATTCTGGAAGGTTCACCCTTTAGATGTGGGGGACAGGGGCGGAAGTGGAGAGAGGTTAGCAGGAGTTGGAGATCTTAATACACATTTCTAGAGAGGAGCCCCCTCTTCCTGTTCTGAGCAGCCTTCCTCCTTCAGTGCACATGCGTAGCTCTCACCTGCAGAGTCAGTTAGAATCGGACTATATGGACCTGCTCTTAAGAAGCTGAGGTTAGCGGGTCTGGGGTTTGAACCCAGACTGTTCATTTTAACCAAATCCCAGGAGAATTCTGAGTGGTTGATTCAAATGGTACAGTCTGTGATACTCCGGCCTGGAGTTAATGAACAGGCTAAAGAGTTAATGTAAAATAAACATCCGTCCTATCTCTTACCCCCAGTCCCCGAACACAAGGATAATAGGATCTCAATGGATAATTTGGGTAGACCCCAGAAAGTTAACCCATATCCATTCTTCTCTGGCCTAAAGGGCTAAATGTGAGTAGTCTTGCAGGGCAGTTTCCCCCCCCCCCCCCATCTCCTTTGGTCATTAAGTAAATGCAGGTTCTCCTATTGCCTGAGGCCAAGCCTCTTTCTTCTTAGCACCCTGTGTTCCTGTGAGACAATCTTCGTTTATATGGTTTTCAGTGTCATCCGCTCACCACGCTTATTCTACCTTAATCCAGGCCCACATAAAAAGCCAGTCACGGTGGCACATTTGTAATTCTGGTGCTAGGGAGGTGGATACAAGAGGATCTCTGGGATTATTGCACAGCCAGCCCGGGCCAATCAGACACACATCACCCTCATGTACACATACCCCACCCCCTACATTCAAACAGATTCACATATATACACAAATAAATGATGAAGACTATTTAAAGAGACAACACAGAAACATCACGGGGAAAGAACTATGCTTTAAAAACCCATTGCCAAATGGGCAGGGGTAAGCCCAGACTGAGGCAGCCCTGGATCCATACCTTTAACACACCGTAGCAGAAAACAAGCAGGAAGAAAAATCATTGTATGGACAGGTACCAGGAAGAAAGATTGATACGGATAAATTGACAGGAAGGTCACTGATTGGAAGGCGCTTAGCTGCAGGGAAGGACAGCAAACGAGACAATGAGAGACTTGTGTTCTCAGTTTCTGCTGAACTCTGTGCCCTCATGCAGAAATTTCTGTCACATGGAGAACTGGGAAGGAACGGAGCGGAAGGAGGAAGAGAACCCCTACCTTCATAGGTTAGCCTGGAGTTCAAGTTCGCCCTTTCATAGATCTCTGCGCTTTCAAATCTATTTTACCCTGTCTCCAAAATCCACTTTAGTTGATGACTCTAGGCCACAGGCTCTATTGAAATGACGCTTTAACCTCCAGATATCCCCCATGGCTACATCACCCTCTTGATGTGAATTAGATGACCTGCTATGAAGAATGCGGAGTGCCAGTGTCTTCAGCTTCTTCACTGGGAGAGGCAGCTAGCAAAATACATAGCCTCTCCACACTGGATGTAATGATGTGTCACGGGGAGAGCGCAGAGTCCCAGAGAATGGACACTGGCACTTCCTACATCCTACTGCATATCTAAGTGACCGCAGAAATGGCAGAACCTCTGGGAGCCTCACTTTCCCCTTTAATAGGAAGATATCGTTTCGATTTGATGGAGCTATTTTGGGAAAGATAGACAATGCAGCAAGGTCAGATGGCTAGCTTTGGGTGTTCTGTTCATTTGAATGGTTGTGGCTGTTGCTACCTTTTACTGTTATGACCATCCTTGTCACCTGAAACACCTTCCTGAAGCCACTAGATACAGTTACGCAGCCTCCCCTTGGAGAGAAACAACGGGAGGTTTTGTCCAGTGAGCACTGTCTAGGGTGTTCCTATTGAAAGTGAAAAATCAGGATCTTAGACGTTGAGGCTCAGTCATTTGTTGGAGCTCCTTAGAGGCCACAGTGGTCCATGACTCAGGGGATGGGGATTCCCCAGTCGGAGTTGCTGCCCATTGCAAGGAACTCTCAAGTGTCTGTGAGTAGCATTTTATTACGCTACAGAAGAAACCTACCAAAGGATCTGAAAATAAGCCCCCCACTGAAATAGCCTTCCAAGTGTAGTAGAATAATATTTCAACACAGTTTTGTTCTTTGAATTGAAAACCAAGTGATATTCCTAACAGGATAAACAAATCAAAGCTCTTTTTCAAATGCCTACAGATTAAAAAATTTCGTATTCTGTCATTCATACGATGATATGGTAAAGATTATACTGAGAAATGGAATTTTAGGGGACATGGGCTTGATGAATGTGTTATCTCAAACAAACCAGGAAGGGTGGAAGTTCTTGACTGTTCTGCGTAGCTCACAGGGGTGACCAAAATAGAAATACTCAGTGAATCTTGAGAAAAATGAGTCTTCAGGACAAAAGAGCACAGATGTAGCCAGGGGCATTCTGAGAACTGTGATTTCAGTCTCAACTGAGGTATCTTAACCTTAGCACTCTCTCTTGAGGGTAAGTCTTGTGGTATGTGACCTTGTGGAAGTTAAGGGACATCTCTACTCTCTTCTTTAGATGCCAGGGACACCCACAATCCAGTTGTGGCAAACACAAATGTATTGAGTCACTTCACAAGGTCCCCTGGGAATAAAATCACTCCTAGCTGAGAAAGGACCTAGCTGAGTCCTGGATCTTTCAACTCGGACAGCAAAATCTAGACTTAATTTAGGCTACTATCATACAAATGAGTGCTTTTAATACTCTATAATAGTCTATGGCAAATGTTTTGAGACAGTCAAGAGACATTGGGTTGCCTAGAGAAAAAAAAAATCATATATAAATAAGAGTGTTCTTCACGTTTAGGGGATAGAATGAAGTTATCAGGGTAACCAAGAGATGATGCCACAGAGTTCAAACGTTTGCCCTCAACTGCTTGCTCAATGTGTAGCTTTTGAGTTCTGCTCAATAGCATTGTGTCAATAGTGCTACCTGTCTGGGTGAAAGGTAGTACGTGAAGCCAGACTGACAGTGATGCAGGGTGAGGTCTACCTCGAGGGTATCTTGGACTGGCAAGGTGAGCATAGTTATACATCTTGGAAACCATTCATCATGACTGCTCCCCAGACCCTATCCCCCACGTAACGCATTCACATCTGATTCCTGCATGTAGGTATATGATCGAAGAATGACCCAATATGTGAAGAAATAAAAAACTTCCCAAAGACCTATTCTAGTTGAAAACTGGGGTGGGGATAATGCCATGGGTTGTCCTGCCCCTCGGGCGGGAGAGTAGTGGGTCTTGGACACAGGGACCTCAGAGTGTCTGAGAGCAGCACCCTGGCTGTTCCCAGACTAGCAGGATGGTAGGAATCATTGTGTAGGCTTTGGCATTTGCATGTCAGATTGTATCAGAGGTAGTGGGGAAAGCCTGCTCCTGGAGGTTGTATGCTGGGTACTCGGAAAAATAAGGATCTGTTTGCCCTGAGACTTGAGTGAGTGCTTTAAGGACAGCTGTCCCTGTAGGGAAAGTCCTCTATAGCAGACAAAGGCAGAGATATTTTTAAACCCTGCGCTTGTAAGGATGGATTTGAAACCATTTCTTCGTGTGTGTGTGTGTGTGTGTGTGTGTGTGTGTGTGTGTGTGTGTGTGTGTTTAAATAGCTTTTGGATGTCCTGCCACTTTAAGGCCCAGATTCACCCGAGAATTGAGAAGGGTTTCTTTTCAGTTCTGAGCCCAGGGACTGGGCTATGATGAAGGCTGGGTACACAGAAAAGAGAAGGGTTTTCTTTCATGTGGTCACATATGGGAAGAGGAGGACATTGAGCCAATGGCATCGAGAGATGGGGACAGGGTCACTTGCTGTAGATTTGCATCCTGGAGTTCATGTCCTCTTCCCTGCTCACTGTCCTTGGGGGTAGGGTTTTGACAGAGGAGGGAATTTCCAGCTGTGGGATCTGAGTAATTGTGTGGGGAGCTCTTTGCAGGTGGATTCAGGATGATGGGAAGTCCCACAGAGGAAAAAGGGCGAAGCTCACGTTAAGGATCTGCAGGTCATAGATTTTTCCCACCCAGCATATGTCCACCTGCTGGCTGAGATCCCTGTGAGTCACGATGGGATTTATACCACCTCAAGAATCTTGGGAGTTTCTACTTCCTGTGGGTCAAAGGAATTCTAAGGGAGAGAGAGGAGGGGGGAGGGGGAGGGGGAGGAAGTCCAGTTTATTCTGAATGTAGTCTCCTAGATTTACTTATCTTGTCCACCATGCCCTGGGAGAGGACAGGTTTGTCTTGTTCTCATGTCCTGGTTGCTGGCATATACAGCATAGCAATCCCTTGCTTCTGACAAGGAATATTTGGGGAGGAAAATGGAAAGCAAGAGAGCTTGGTGGTAGGAATGTAGACTTTGGAACAGGAGACTGAGGTTTTCATTCTAGACTCACCCTTGGTTTGCCAGCTCATTTTGTGTCTGCTTTTTTTTTAAATTAAAGATTTATTTATTTACTTTACACATGTGAGTACACAGTCTCTGTCTTCTGACACACCAGAAGAGGACATCAGATCCCATTACAGATGGTTGTGAGCCACCATGTGCTTGCTGGGAATTGAACTCAGGACCTCTGGAAGAGCAGTCAGTGCTCTTAACTGCTGAGTCATCTCTCCAGCATCATAGACCTGCTTCTTAACCTCTCCAAGCCTCAGTTTATTTACAATAGAATGGAGGCTATAAATGCCATCTTCTCTGTGGAGTTTCATCAGGTTTAAACAGGATAAAAGATGGCAAGATGCAGTGAAGCTTCCGGTACAGGAAAGCTCACCATCCTTATGAGAGCAGTGACAGGGTAAAATCAAAAATGGCTGGGTTCCCTGTCCCCATTCTCCATTTAGGGATTTGTTCATGTAGTCCTCTTCCCTCTGCAAAAATAGGACATGCTTCTTCTTCTTCTTCTTTTTTTTTTTTTTTTTTTTTTTTTTTTTTTAACCTCTCTCAGCTTGCCCAGCAATCATTCTTGTTGCTGGTCTGACCTTTCTCTCCCTCCTGGGTTAGAACAAATCACTTTCCTGATGTTAACCCTAACAGTGTCGCCCCTGGCTTAGCAACTCCTATTCTGCCTGTGGGAAAGAACCCAGCATCCGCCTCACCCCCACACCCCCCAGCTCTCATGGGAGCCGTGTACACCCTGGCTGCCTGCCTAAAGGACCCTGTGCTCCAGGCACGTGGCCATGCCCTGTGGAGCTTGCCCAACTCTGGGTGGCGTGCAAGCTTGTCCCTCCCCCCGCTCCCCCAACCCCCCTTCTTCCTTCTCTTCCCAGGAGAACTATATAGCAAGTGCCAGTGAGCAGTTGTAATCCTGACCCTGGCATGATGAGGAAACTGAGCTCCAGAGGGAGGGCCATTGATAGCCAGGGAAACCTGTTCTCTCTCTCTCTCAGCATCCAAGCCAGCCCCTAAGCCTGGCCCTCTGGCCTGCCTCTCAGAGGCCCCATCTCCTCTATCTTTCCTGCACTGTGGCTGTGGGCAGGATTCCTGGAGGTCCGCTGCTGCCAAGGGTCTTGGCAGAGCATTTTCAGTTCAGCGCTGTGCCTACCAGACTAGAAAAATAGCACTAGAAAGACAGAATTAGGTGGAGGAGAGGAAGAGGTGGTGGGGGAGCCGGGAGACAGCCTGGATGACACCCTAATACCGAACCCCAGAGGATGAGGCGACAGCGATGATTTATTATGTGTCTCTGATACCTCTCTTCCAACTAGCACTAATCACTTCTACCTAGGAATCATTTTTTAATGTCTTAGCCGTGAAAACGAAGGGGAGAAGGAAGATAGAGGGAGCAAAAAGATAGGAAAATGCATTAACAGCAACCAAAGGGTAGAAAGGGAGGGTGGTACAGTGCTTGGTTCTGTAAGGTCAGGCACACAAATACTCAACTGTTTTCATTTCTTGTGTTCGATGTACATCGTCCCCGTAAACATCTTCACCTAAACCACAACACAGAACCCCTGTTTTTGCCATAAACTTTAATTTAAGAGATAGGATAGCTCACCACACATCCCATGTCTCAGGATGTCCCGGGTTTGAGATGTGAATATCTGCCTACAAGGTAGCAATAGCTTCTAGAGTCTGGGGGTCCCACAAACGGAGCCAAGCATGAATCCTGATAGGACCACTACCGTGCTCCCACTTGATCCCAGGTAAGTCATTTAAGTGACGTGAGCGTCTGTGTTCCCATCTGGAATTCTGGAATAATCATAGGATCTTTTTCCTAGAGCTGAGAAGGTCATATGAGGCAGCCCGTGGCAGTGCAGAAGCACAGAGCCTCATACACAAGAAGTACCCTTAACAGCCGCCGCGAGCAGCATCCCCCATTGCCAGTGAGTGTCACTCTCTTAAGAGGACTGAGCCTAGGACTCAAGAGAGTCTCGATACTGTCCTCTTGAGTCTGGATTTCTCCTCCGCTTCTCTGGTTTGTCTTACCTAGCCCTCACTTAGCCTCTAGGTTTTATTTAAGTGGTCTCGGCGAATTGTGACCTTCACTCACTTCCCCTCGCTCACAGGATTAAAACCTGAAGCAAGCAAACAAAAGGCATCTTGAAGTTCTTGCTTAGACTTATCACCTGAGAGCTATTTGCTAGTACACATTTCAATGCTGCAGCCTAATTCTTTTTTTAAAATTTCTTTATTTTTCCAAATTTTTTTAATAGTAAGTTTTAATAGGTGCGCATGACCCCAGCAGAGAGGAAAGCCAAAGAGGCTTCTTAGGATGTTGGGAAAGGAGAGTTTAGGTGATCCCCCTGGCAACGAGCAAAACCGTTTATAAAAACGGTTTATTAAAAAACTGTTTATTATTATTTCAAAAGATAGGCCCCCTCCCAGTTTTCTTTGACCGTGTACATTCTTGGACTTCCTGAACCTTCCTTTTGCAAGGAGAACCCAGGAGGCACCAGCGTTTCCCACAAGTCAGCTCTGCTGCCTTTCTCTACAGAGAAGGTTGTATTGAGCAGAATGGACAGGCCCAGAAATAGCATCAGGCTTTGCTTAGTTTCCCTCGTGCTCGTGGGGGGAGGATAGATGAGGAGAGGATTTGGTGTCTCCAGAGGGTGGCCATTTCAGAAGGAAGTTCAAACTTGCAGGCACACAGATAAGTGCCAGGACAAACTATGCTCTCAGTGCCAAGTGGCGAGTTTATTGAGACCTCAGGTGTCTCTTGAAAAGAGGAGGGTGACATGTTCATGAAGTAGGCACAGATAACATTTGAAACTATGGAAGGGACGGGTGCCAGCCCTGGCTCACAGACCTCACAGGAAGCAGCCATTGCTCAGGGCAAGGGTGCCCCAGGCCTGACTTCCTGGCAGGGCTGAACTCAGTGGAGAGGGGTGGGGGGCCAGAAGAAACGAGAGAGCCAGGTTAGAGAGTAGGCAGGGAGCACAGAGCTGTAGAGGCATGAAGCCCACAGTGTGCTTGAGCAACAAGGTACAGACTGAGTGTGGCTGGCACAGAATGTTGAGTTCTGTGGTGGTTGATCCTAGAGGCAGCTTCATGCATACCATGCTTCAGAGCCTGAGCTGTGTTCCGGAGGCAGTGGGGAGTCATTGGAGGTTTATGAACAGAGAAACAGCATGTGAACGTTTCTATTTGGGTTCAAGGTTAGATGTGAAACATTTTTAGAAACTTGACAATAGTTTCCTCTGGCGAACTAGGATTTCCTTATTTTTTCTTATTTTGAAAATAAACACTATCCCTCCAACATCAAACAGATTTTTTAAAAAAAACACGATGTTCTAATTGGTCTAGATGAAGTAATTTTAAAACATGGGGTTTAAGTTTCACTTGTGAAGCCCATAGTTTTAGTGACTGGGGGAAGCACTCTCTGGCAGGCGAAATAGTTGGAGGGATTTGAATGGTTTAGAATTTAAATGTCCAAAAGCAGAGCTGGCCTCATAGGAGTAAAAAATAGATTTTAATAAACTCGGCCCATTAGTGTTCATTGCTTTTAAATGCCTCTATTTTATACAGCTTACTAGGTTTGCACACAAGTATGTTGAACCAATTTTTATGAGCTTATTGGTGTGGGGGTGTGTTTGTGTATATGTATGTGTGTGCGTGTTTGTATGGATGGATGGACAGTCCCAGGGATGCTGATAGAATCCAGTCTCTACCAGAGAAGAAATTGTACAGCACATACTTCTTCTCCACTGGCATCCCGTGGGCACAAGTTCTGTGACTGAGTGTAATATATGAAATTTTCCAAGGTGTTTGGGTTCCTTCTCCAATTTTAACAGATATCATTACCATCTAAAATCACCATCTACCCAGTCTCATGTTCTCTCCTGAAAAAAAAAAAAAGACTGGTCACACCAAGTTCCTAAAGGCTTTATTTTTAAAAGTTGAATCTGGAATGTTTATTATTGTTATTGTTGATGCAAGAATGCTTCGGAATTTGCAGGTCTTATAATGAGGTATAACTGTGTCTAATAGAAACCCCTTGGCATTCCACTCTTTCCCCACAGACCCTCGATCCCTAAAAAACAATGAGTATGTGCTACAGAAAGATGCTCGTGGGACCTACGACACTAAATCATCTGTGACAGAATGTTCTTGCAAAGAGTAGAATTGCATAAATGAATCGGCAGAAATAAGTGCTTTGGCAGAGCTCCGTGAGTGGGGAAGAGAGATGTTTGCTCTTCTAATTAGCTCTGGGTAGCAGCCTGCCTTGATGTCTTTGCTGAGGAGCCTCGGCAGAGGTCTTTTCAAGCTGCCACATTTTTAAAGAGTGAGTGTGTGTGTGTGTGTGTGTGTGTGTGTGTGTGTATGTGTGCGCGCCTGTGCATGTATGTGTGGACATGGAAGTCAGGCAACAAGCCCAGGTGTCATCCTCATGAATATAGTCCATCTCCTCTGAGACACAGTCTCTTGTTGGCCTGGAACTCATCAACTTTGCTAGACTGGCTGGCCAGGGATCCCCCTGTCTTTGCTTTGCCAATGCTTGGATTACAATCACACACCACTGCTTTTTATGTGAGTTCCGGGGAAATCCATCCCAGATCCTCATGTCTGTGAGATAAACACTTAACCAGCACTCCCGGGCCCAAAGCCTGCCACTCTCAGTAGGAAGGGTTAAGCTTGCTTTCCAGTCATGCACACCGAATGCCTCTTGAGTTGAACTGAGTGATCAAGGAAGACAGAAAATATGCCAGTAAGGGAAAGGATGCCACGGGGCTCTGACCAATAGGACGCCGTTTGTAAACCAGATGAGCAAGATCACCCAGGTACACCGCAATCAGTTTACCCAGGATAGAGATCACCATACCCCAAGGTATTATAGAGCTCTCCTAAGGATGTGAGCAAAGAAAGCCCTGTGCTTGGCACTGAAGACTCAATTCACCTTCTTCATTATGACAAGGGCTTAAGACCACACTTTGTTTTTTGTTCAGGAGAACTATGAACCAGAAGAGGAAGTGCTTTCTAAGTCAATCACAGTAGTATTGCTCTACTTCATTGAACTTTTAAAAAATTACATTTACTTATTTGTGTGTGTGTGTGTGTGTGTGTGTGTGTGTGTGTGCGTGAGCGCACATGTGTGTGTGTGATGCATGCATGCCAGTGAGCACTTACTGTGCACCACAGTTAGTGCATGGAGGTCAGAGGACAGCTTTTCTCTCAACATGTATGCCTGAGGAGCAAACTCCTGTTGTCAGACTTGGCGAGTGCCTTTACACAGTGAGCTATCCTGATGCCGTCATACTGTTTTTAAAAGGCCGAAAAGCCCTGGAAAGATCACAGGGGAAAAGGTAGAAAAGTAAGAAAGAGGAGACTGTGGGGAGAAACAAGGCCTGGGTAGAGTTGCTGCAGATGCCAGCCCCCCAAGTGTGGACTTCATACAAACTCCATAGGTTTTGTTTCAGTACAATGGAGGTCTTTATACTAACCCGCATTTTCAGGGAAGCTGGGTGTCATGTTTCTTCACAGAATCCACACTATGTATAAATGGCCAGCAACATGCATGGGAATGAACACTTTTTAGAAGGTTTTGATCAATATAAAAATACACGTCGTTATTAGCTTATGATTGAAACTTACCCAAATAGAGAAGACCAGCTCATAGGATCCAGTTTTATTCGATTCCTTAGATGTTTTAGGTGTACTGTAGCTAGTGTGGGTACTTTATAAACTAGGCATAGGGAAATGCTTGAGCCTGCTGGTGTCTGTCTCATTTCTTGACTTGCAGTTTGTCTGGTTGTAGCATCGCATTGACTTAGGTTTCATGATCATTTGATCTCCGATCAATGATACTGAAAGAATTTACATTCTTTGGTTTTGGCTGTGAGTAGTGTGTGCTTGTGTACATGTTGTGTGTGTGTACCTTCTTCTGTTGCTCTTCACATTACTATTTGAGTCAGCTCTCTCACTGAGTGTGGAGTTCACTGATTCTGCCAGAGTAGCTGACCGCTGAGTGCTAGGGTCTTCCTGCCTCTGCCATCCTGGTCACAGCTAGGGTTCCAGGTGTTCATTACATGCCTGGCATCTCCTGTGCATGCTGGGCTTACTCACTTGGTTCCTTGTACTGGCATGGCAAAGGTTTTACCCACTGAGCCACCTCCTTTGCCATTTTATAAAGAAAGAGACTATGAAAACATAATTTGGGGCCCACATTTGACTTACCAGAGCAGGAAGTAGCCTATAAAGACTTTAATCCCGAGCATCTACATTGATGTTCTTTAGCCTCAAGTATGTATTAGTCAGGTCGAAGATCCCTGGACACAGCTGTTTCTGGGATTGTACCCACGCCATTGCCCGTTATGATCTCCAGCTGCCCCTCCGATGCCATTTTCATGCTTCTATTCCAAAATGCCAAGCAAGTACATTAAAACCAAATGGGTGATTTGTCATCAGAGAGGATGCCGTAGACAATTTCCAAAGACACTCATGAAAACGCATCCGTCAGAGCATCTTCTCAGTCTTCCCCTTTCTATGAAGAAGTGATTGTTAGACTTCTGCCCTTGGCTCCACTATTTCCCAGCAGTGTAAGGCTTCTGCCTTTTATTTCCTGCATTGTAAGGGAATGGCAATAGCTACTTCCAGAGCTCCTGACTTGCATTCTACAATCCCTGTCTCTCTTCTTCCTCCCCCATCATCACCTATGGACTCTCATGGGAGAACACACAGCTGTGAGGGAGAGAGGCTGGCTGGATACTGTTCCACACCAGCTGGGCCAGTATACGGAAGAAAGGCTTACAAAGAGGCTGCAGGTGACCGTGTGTACATTCGCACCTGTGGAAAGATGCACGCATTAGCAGTTTCATGGCTGCTCTTTTTGCCGCTAGCCCTTCACAGACATCACCAGCTTCCTGAGTAGCTCCTCTCATCAGCACCCTTGGCAGCTGGAGCTTTCCTTTGAGTCCTCCACACTGCCATCCAGCACTGCTGCGGTGTGTAGGCAGGAGAGAGAGCAGAGGTCCAGGTCTCTTCACTCTTGAGCCTTTGAACATGGTAGAAGATAATGGGATGCTCCCTTCTGCCTTCTTTTGAGGGGCACCTTGGAGTCATAAAGGAGAGAGATGGCTGCTTTCTTGTTGGGGGCTGTGATCCTCTTAATGGGATTAACAAGTAGGCCTGTGCTGTGGGGTTTCAATACCAACATCTCCACTGGCCCTGTGCTCCCTCTCTTAGGAACCTCTCAAATACCATTGGGGAGCACCCAGAGAGACAGAAATGTGACTAGGAGAGCTCAGCTGGGAAAAACACCCACTTTGTTTTGCTACTGCAGGAGAGGTGTGAGGCTCTTGTCTAATTTCTTGGTACTCTGTCATGTGCTGCACACGTGGATAAGGAAGGCGAGGTCAGGCCAACAGCAAGTTACACAGTATGGCGGCATCGAACCTAACACGGTATTCCCCTCTTAAGAATGATGTTTCATCCCAGCAAAAGTGCCCTCAGTCTGTCTTCCATCCTCTCAGGTATCTCTAGACTCTCCTTTTATAAGAGATTAGGTACACCCCTTCTAAATTTAAACCAGCTAAACGGGTATGGAATCATTGGCACATGCATAAGGGCTTTTCTTCCTCTCTCTCTCTCTCTCTCTCTCTCTCTCTCTCTCTCTCTCTCTGTGTGTGTGTGTGTGTGTGTGTATGTGAGCACATGTAAAGGCCAGAGGTTAACCAAGGTGTCTTAGTCAACCACTCTTAACTTATTAAAAAATTCTTCTCTCATTTATTACCTCCAACCTCCCCCTGTCTCTTCCCCAGATCCACCCCCCCCCCATCTCTACTTCATCTCCTCTCAGACAAGAGCAGGACTCCTGGGGATATCAACTAAACACAGCATAACAAGCTATAAAAACACTAGGCAGATACGTCATATCAAGGCTGAGTGAGACAACTCAGTAGAGGGAATAAGGTCCCACAGTAGGCAAAAGAGTGAGGAACAGGCCCCCTCTTGCAGTTAGGATTTCCATAGGATCATCAAGCTATTCAGCCATAACCTAGGCCACACCCATACAGGTTCCTTGATCTCTCAAGTTCATGAGTCCCAGTCAGTTGATTCTGTGTTCTCCTGGTGTGTCCCTGACCCCTCTGGCCCTTCCAGTCCTCAGCAGGACTCCTGACCTCCATCTAATGTTTGGCTGTGGTACTCTGCATCTGCTCCCATCAGCCACTGCTTGGAGTCTCTCTGGTCTCTTTGATGATGGTCCTGCCAGGCCCCACTTTACTGAGGCAAGATCTCTTCAGAGCCCAGAGCTCTCCCCAATTTGGCTTACTTTAGGTAATCCGACTTGCCCAGTGGGTCCCATTTCAAGAGGGGCTGATGTACCTCTCAGGTTTTTTTTTATGGGGTCACTTCTGATCTGAACTTGGGTCCTCATGCTTGAAAAGCAAGCACTTTATCTACCAAGCCACGTAGTTCTGTAGCTCTCCATGACACGGTTAAGCCAGGGGGTGCTAAGGAGTTCCTGTAGAAGGTTGTTGCAGTGGTTCTCAACCTTCCTCAAGCTGTGATCCCTTAACACAGTTCCTCGTGGTGTAATGACCTCCAAGCATAAAATCACCTTCGTCGCTACTTCATAACTGGAATATTTGCTACTGTTATGAATTGCAATGCAAATATCTGCTTTTTCCATGATCTTCTGAGGGGTCATGGGCCATCGGTTGAGAACCACTGATGTCGAGAAATCACACATTCTAAGCATAATAGCGATTCCTGGAATTTTAGTCTTTTCCCAGGAGGGTTGAATGGTGGGACTACATTGCCAACATATATTTTCTTTTATTCTCCATCAGCCCTTCCATCTTGACTACAGGCAAACTTAAAAATAAATTGGGCATATCTTGGTGGCCAGAAACCATAGCAATCAGGATGGAATCGTTATCAACGCAGAAATGACAAGCTTTGATAAAGCTCTGCAGAGAAACACAGTCCCGAGAGCATCTCCACTCTTGTCTGGACCCTCATGCCGTCAAATTAGATTGGGTTTGACATCAGAGCTCTTGTTGGAAGCCATGAAATGTTGATCCCATTCTAAGCCCTGGTCTTCTCATCTAGAAATGGTGGCCTGCTTCACAAGATTGCCATGTGGGTCACGTTACTTTAAACCTAATATCCAAGACACAGCTTGAGGCTGTGCCTACTTAGGAGTTGGCGAGTGTCATTTTCAGTCAGAGTCATAGCCTGTCATTTAAATGAAACTTTCTAAAATGCATTTCTTGTTTCTTGCTTTGGAACATCAGTTGCTGGCCGTTAAGGCCGAGGCTTCACACGTTCCCTGATGCTTGCTTGGGGACAATGAAGAGATTGAATGTGTAGTTCTCCTGTGGGATTAGTTTACAAGTATCCTCTCCTGCTTGCCACTTGTCTTAGTTAGGGTTTTATTGCTGTGAAGAAACAACTTGACTACGGCAACTTTAATAAAGGACAGCCTTGAGTTGGGGCTGGCTTACAGTTTCAGAGGCTTAGTCCATTATTGTCATGGTGGGAAGCATGGCAGTGGGTAGGCAGATAGGGTGCGGGAGAAAGAGGTGAGAGTTCTTCATCTTGATCCAAGGCAGAAGAAAGGGACTGTGTAAATGTGTGTAGCTTGAGCATATATAACCTCAGAGCCCGCCTCCACAGTAACCCACTTCCTCCAACAAGGCCACCCTGGTGATAGTGCCACTCCCCATGGGCCTAGGAGCCTGTGGGGCCCAAACCTGTTCAAACCACCACAGCACCTCTCTGGGCTTTACTTCTTTGTAAATAAAATGAGAACCATGCCCATCTTCCTTGTGTATGTGTCACAGATGTTAGATAGCCAATTAAAAAGTGGACCAAGCCAGGCGGTGATGGTGCACGCCTTTAATCCTAGCACTTGGGAGGCAGGCAGATCTCTGAGTTCGAGGCCAGCCTGGTCTACAAAGTGAGTTCCAGGACAGCCAGGGTTATACAGAGAAACTCTGTCTTGAAAAATAAAAAAAAAAAAGTAGACCAAACAAAACTCAATACAAAGTTCAAATGCGTTGGCTTTATCATTTCTACTGGATCTGAAATGGCCAACGGGGGAAGCAAGTGGCAAAACCACTTCAAAGGTAGCCTTAGCCACGAAGAACGAAGAACTTGGAGTCGGCCAATCTAGGCTTGGCAGCCACTCTGGAAGGATGAGGGTGTGGGATTTTGGACAAGTGACCACTATAGTCAAGGCCCCCATTGTTCTTGTCTGTGAAATGCAGGTACTGGTTGCAGCTCTGTGACTCTGTATGCTAAGACTCCTAGGAACTGTAACACTATTTTTTTTTTTCAAACATGGGGCCAAAAACCAATTCTTTTTTTAAAGCCTCCTGGAGTCACGATGCCAAGGAGGTGGATTGAGAAGCTGATCGCCTGCCATTCATAAAAGTTTATGGGGTTTAAAAACTAAAGCTTCAGTGCTAGGCATTTAACACCATTTGATGTAGGCAAACAATTAAAACAGGTTAAAAACAATCTTGATTCTGGATGAGAACCACCGGTTCCTTCAACATTCCAGAGTGCCGCGGAACCTCAGTTACCTGTCTGGAATCATTGCTCCAAGAGTTGGCTATTTGATCAGTGGTTTGTCAGCCAGACGGCATACAAGGCAGCGGGGGGGGGGG
>JADRCC010517934.1:0-18022 GCA_019843855.1 Hylomyscus alleni
ACACACACACACACACACATACACACACACACACACAGGCTACACTTAGGTGCAGGAGAAGCCATGTTACCATATACTAAGAGGCAGTGACAGTGAACATAAGAATTTATGTCCCTGGGGCACAGCTCTTAATCAGTTCTAGCAGTGCTACATATAAATGTCTCAGTCTATACTCAGAGCTGATCCTGTGCTACAGCACCCTGAGCTAATCCCATGCCACAGCACTCCATACACAAATACCACATGGAGAGAGGTGGTCTCCCAGGAATACTGACATACAGGCTTGCAAGAGGGACAAGCAACAGTTAGAGACAGCAAGACCAGCTAACACCAGAGATAACCAGATGACGAGAGGCAAGGGCAAGAACATAAGCAATAGAAACCAAGGCTACTTGGCATAATCAGAACCCACTTCTATATCATAGATAGCCCTGGATAACTCAACATACCAGAAAAGCAAGACTCTGATTTAAAAATCACATCTCATGATGATGATACAGAACTTTAAGAAAGACATAAATAACTCCCTCAAGGAAATACAGGAGAACACAGATAAACAAGTAGAAATCCTTCTAGAGGAAACACAAAAATCCCTTAAAGAATTACAGGAAAACACAACCAAACAGGCAAAGGAATTGAACAAAACTATCCAGGATCTAAAAATGGAACTAGAAACAATAAAAAAAATCACAAAGGGAGACAACCCTGGAGATAGAAAACCTAGAAAAGACATTAGGAGCCATAGATGCAAGCATCACCAACAGAATACAAGAGATAGAAGAGAGAATGTCAGGTGCAGAAGATACCATAAAAAACACAACAGTCAATGAAAATACAAAAAGCAAAAAACTCCTAGCCCAAAACATCCAGGAAATCCATGACACAATGAGAAGAACAAACCTAAAGATAATAAGTATAGAAGAGAGTGAAGATTCCCAACTTAAAGGGCCAGTAAATATGTTGAACAAAATTATAGAAGAAAACTTCCCTAACCTAAAGAAAGAGATGCCCATGAACATAAAAGAAGCCTACAGAACTCCAAATAGATTGGACCAGAAAAGAGATTCCTCCTCTGTCACATAATAATCAAAACACCAAACGCACTAAATAAAGAAAGAATATGAAAAGCAATAAGGGAAAAAGTCAAGTAACATATAAAGGCAGACCTATCGGAATTACACCAGACTTCTCACCAGAGATTATGAAAGCTAGAAGATTCTGAGCAGATCTGAAACAGACCCTAAGAGAACACAATGCCAACCCAGGCTACTGAACCCAGCAAAGCTATCAATAACCACACCTGGAGAAACCAAGATATTCCATGACAAAAACAAATTTATACAATATCTTTCCACAAATCCAGCCCTTCAAAGGATAATTAAAAAAACTCCAACACAAGGAGGGAAACAACATCATAGAAAAAACAAGACAATAATCTTCTTTCAAGAAACCCAAAAGAAGATAGCTACACAAACGAAAAAATAACATCAAAATAACAGGAAGTAACAATCACTCTTCCTTAATATTTCTTAACATCAGTGGTCTCAATTCTCCAATAAAAAGAAATAGAATAGCAGAGTGGATATATAAAAGAACCCAATATATATATATATATATATATATATATATATATATATATATATATATATTGCTGCATACAGGAAATGCATCTCAGTGTCAAAGACAGACACTACCTTAGAGTAAATGGAAATGGGCTGGAAAACAACTTTCCAAGCAAATGGTTCCAAGAAACAAGCTGGAGTAGCCATTCCAATACCGAATAAAATCAACTTTCAACCAAAAGTTATCAAAAAGGAAAAGGAAAGGCACTTCATACTCATCAAAGAAAAAAATATACCAAGAAGAACTCTCAATTCTGAACATCTATGCTCCAAATGCAAAGGCACTCACATTCATAAAAGAAACTCTACTAAAACTCAAAGCACACATTGAATCAAACACAATAATAGTGGGAGACTTCAACACACCACTCTCATTAATGGACAGACCATACAAACACAAACTAAACAGAGACACAACAGAAAGCCCATATATACATGGAAGCTGATATTACTAAATGATATCTTGGTCAAAAAAGAAATAAAGAAGGAAGTTAAAGACTTTTTAGAATTTAATGAAAAATGAAGCCACAACATGCCCAAGCTTATGGGACACAATGAAAGCAGTGGTAAGAGGAAAACTCATAGCTCTGAGTGCCTCCAAAAGAAACTGGAGAGAGCATACACTACCAGCTTAACAGCACACCTGAAAGCTCTAGAACAAAAAGAAGCAAATATACCCAAGAGGAGTAGATGGCAGGAAATAGTCAAACTCAGGGCTGAAATCAACCTAATAGAAACAAAAAGAACTATACAAAAAAATCAACAAAACCAGAAGCTAGCTCTTTGAGAAAATCAAGAAGATAGATAAACCCTTAGCCAGACTAACTAGAGGGCACAGAGACAGTATCCTAATTAACAAAATCAGAAATGAAATGAGAGATACAACAGCAGAAACTGAGGGAATTCAAACATTCATCAGATCCTACTACAAAAGCCTATACTCAACAAAACTGGAAAATCTGTATGAAATATACAATTTTCTAAAGAGATACAAAATACCAAAGTTAAATCATGATCAGATGAACCATCTAAATAGCCCCATAACCCTTAAAGAAATAGAAGCAGTTATTAAAAGTCTCCCAATCCCAATAGACAATTAACTTGGGAGGTGGCTTGTAGGAAAGAGAACAACAAAGAGTGAGACTGAATGCTTTGCTTGACATTTGTAGCTCTTATATCAAGTTTGAAGAAGAGGACTTTATAAGTTACTCTTTCTCTGAGATGAATGCTTTTCCAAATTATCACAGCCAATGAACCAGATTCTTAGCCACACCTAATGTCTGTGCCACCCTCCAAGCAGAACCATTGTTCATTGAAACAGTTGGTGAATGACTTTACAGATAGACTATCTTAATACACACACCATTTCTTAAATGAATGTAACCTGTTCTCTGTGGCCTTCCTTGGCGCAGCTTAACTGTCAACTCTCAGCTTAGCTATGATGGAGGTAAAATCCTTCGGTGATTTAAGGGTCATTGAAGTACAGTCTTAATACAATGAACTCCAATGTCTAAAAATTGGTCTTGTTTTGGGCTTATACCACAGTAAGAGCCAATATTTTAAACTCTACTAAATACAAAACAAACAAACACACAAAAAGACTTTATATGTTTATGTTCATTTAAGAAAATACAAGGAGTGATGTATTATTTTGAAATATACAGTTAATATGTTTGGAGTTATTTAAAATTTATACTGAGAAAAACTTGTATTTTCAGTATTGCTGTAGACAAGCATCTATATAACACTGTTAAATTGATTGTTGTTTTATATCAAAAATAAATAAATAAATAAATAAATAAATAAATAAATAAAAAATGGAAAAAATAAATAAATAAAAGTCTCCCAATCAAAAAAAAAGCCCAGGACCAGATAGGTGCAGAATTCTATCAGACCTTCAAAGAAGACTTAATACCAATATGCTTCAAACTGTTCCACAAAATAGAAGCAGAAGGAACACTATCCAATTTGATTTATGAAGCCACAGTTAGGCTGATACAAAAATCACACAAAGAGCCAACAAAAAAAGAGAACTTCAGACCAATTTCCCTTATGAATATCAATGCAAAAATACATAATAAAATTCTTGCAAACAGAATCTAAGAACACATCAAAATGATCATTCACCAGGATCAAGTAGGCTTCATCTCAGGGATGCAGGGATGGTTCAATATACAAAAAAACCATCAATGTAATCCACTACATACACAAACTCAAAGAAAAGAACACGTGATCATTTCATTGGTTGCTGAAAAAGCATTTGAAAGAATTCAAAATCTCTTCACACTAAAATTCTTGGAAAGATCAGGATTTCAAGGCCCATACTTAAACATAGTAAAAGCAATATACAGCAAACCAGTAGCCAATATCAAACCAAAAGGAGAGAAAATTGAAGCAATCCCACTAAAATCAGGGACTAGACAAGGCTGCCCCCTCTCTCCCTATCTATTCAAGATAGTACTTGAAGTTCTAGCTAGAGCAATTAGACAACAGAAAGAGGTCAAAGGGATACATATTGGAAAGGAAGAAGTCTAAACATTACTATTTTCTGATGATATGATAGTGTACTTAAATGACCCCAAAAATTCAACCAGAGAACTCCTAAACCCGATAAACAATTTCAGTAATGTGGACAGATATAAAATTAACTTAGACAAATCAGTAGCCTTCCTCTACTCAAAGGAAAATCAGGCTGAGAAAGAAATTAGAGAAATGACATCCTTCACAATAGTCACAAACAATATAAAATAACTTGGTGTAACTTTAACCAAACAAGTGAAAGATCTGTATGACAAGACGTTCAAGTCTCTGAAGAGGGAAATCCTCAGAAGATGGAAAGAGCTCCCATGCTGATGGTTTGCCAAGATTAATATGGTAAAAATGACCATACTGCCAAAAACAATATACAGATTCAATGCAATCCCCAATGCAAAATTCCAACTCAATTCTTCGTAGAGTTAGAAAGAACAATTCTCAAATTCATTTGGAATAAGAAGAACCCAGGACATGGAAGACTATTCTCAACAATAAAAGAACTTCTTGGGGAATCAGCATCCCTGACCTCAAGTTGCACTACAGAGCAATAGTGATAAAAACTGCATGGTATTGGTACAGAGACAGGCAGATAGACCAATGGAATAGAATTGAAGGCCCAGAAATGAACCCACAAACCTATGGTCACTTGATCTTTGACAAAGGAGCTAAAACCATCCAGTGGAAAAAAGACAGCATTTTCAACAATGGTGTTGGTTCATCTGGCGGTCAACATGTAGAAAGATGCAAATTAATCCATTCTTATCTCTCTGTACAAAGCTCAAGTCCAAGCAAATTAAGGACCTCCACATAAAACCAGATACACTGATTCCAATAGAATAGAAAGTGGGGAAGAGCCTCGAACACACGGGTTCAGGAGAAAATTTCCTGGACAGAACGCCAATGGGATGGAGATTTCCAAAGGGGAGACCTGGAAAGGGGAAACATTTCAAATGTAAATAAAGAAAATATCCAAATAAATAAATAAATGTCTCAGGGACCCCATGTGACTCTGGTAACTGTGAAGTATGGTCCATGTTTTCAGTGTTCCTTTACGGGACTGAGCCAGAATTAGCTGCAGTGGAAACCCATTGGCTTTCCCTTCGATATTCAGCTTCCTTACTGCCCCAGTTTTATTTTGTTTCCAAGAACTCATCTTAATAAATGCCAGGAAATCCATTCACTCAACAAACATTAACTACTCACTTTGACTCCTGTACGTACCTGACAATAATTCAGGTACTGTAGATATAGAAACCTCCTGGGCCCTCTCTTGATATCCCTATAGCCTCAAAGATCAAAGTCCACAAAAGTTAGTCCTTGATGATAACAGAAATCCAAGCAGTAGAGCTCACACAACTACCACCACCCTCCCAAAGGACTTGTGCGCCCGTCATAGTGGTCAATCTCATTTGTCATCTTAACTGGATCAGGAATCAACTAAAAGACAAGCCACTGGACACTGCTATGAGATGGGACGGCCCAACACAATGTGATTGGCACCTTCCGGTGGCAGCTAAGAAAAAAAAAAAAAAAAAGGATGGAAAAGGAACCTTAGCTCTTACTTGCCTACCTGCACTCAAGCTGAAAAGTCCATCTACTCTGCTGCTGCATTGGGCTCAATGCTCTGGGCCCAGTATTGAGTTTCCAGTGTGGACTGAAGACCAGCAACTCTCCAGAGGTCCTCCAACCTTTGGCATCAGATTGGGGTTGCTAAGGCATCCAGGCTCATGGGCTGAGCAACTCTCATGTTCTCTGCTTCTCCGATATAAGACAGACACTGTTGGACTACCCAGACCTTGCACTATAAACTAATAAATCTCCTTAAATGTGTATTCATTCCCTCAGTTCTGTTCCTCTAGAGAAGCCTGACTAATCCATCTTCTAAACATTCACCACTAATAGCCTTTCCCAAGGGAATGGCAAGACCAGAATCAGTTAGATATCAGTTGTTGTCTCTCCTGCTCCTTCTCTCTCCAGGGAGCTCTGATGACAAGACAGCAGTGTCAGAGGAGAGCTCACAGATGTCTACAGCCTAGTGGATCTGGAGGCCAAGTTGGTGAGCGCAGCCTGCCTGTGCCAACATATCGACGGCCTCAGCACATCAAGAGCTGTAGAGGTGAGCTGGCTGTCTATGGCTCTCAGCAGAAAACGGCATTGTGGTGGCCAAACAGATGTAGGGGAAATCTCGACTACTCACAGGATGATACATGCAAGCAGAAATCCCCACTTCACCCTCCTCTGTACCTCCAGGGCAATGACAGGCATGGAATGAAGCTATCTTTCATTGGAAGTCACTGAGAGCCTCTGTCAAATAGGAGCTGCCAACAAGATGACTTCTCTTCAGGGGATCTAACTGAGGGACAGCACACATCAAGAAACCTGAAACCTGCACCTAGTTGAAAATAAATTTGCCTAGAAACAAATCACAGGTAAGGAGCCCTAGTCTCCATGTGTAACCAACCATCTCAAGACATAAAAAAAAAAAAGGGCAGGGCGGTGGTGGTGCATGCTTTTAATCCCAGCACTTGGGAGGCAGAGGCAGGTGGATTTCTGAGTTCAAGGCCAGCCTGGTCTACAGAGTGAGTACCAGGACGGTCAGGACTATACAGAGAAACCCTGTATCGAAAAACCAAAAAAATAAAAAAATAAATAAATAAATAAATAAATAAATAAAAAAAAAAAAGGAAAGCAAACTTCAAAGAATTATCCAAGAAAGACAAAGAAACCTCTCCAGTATCCCTCACATTCATCAACAGATCACAGTCCAAAATCTTGAACTAACCATCAGGCTAACCACAACCCATAAACCTTGGTCAGCATTCCAGCTCCAAACTGCCAGAGCTACGTGACTTCCAGATGTTAACCTTTTTATTATCCAGTTACCCCATGTATTTAAAAGGGTGGCCTGAGACAGAATGCTTAATTGCTTAATGTGGTGCTCATACATAGAATATTCTGAGTCCTAGACTTAGACTGACAGAGAGGTGAAAGAGGGAGAGACAGAGACAGAGAGAGATTGAGTCTGTTCTCTAATTAACTTTTGTTGCTATGATGATCTCTAACATCTATAACAGTCGCATTCTGCTTGACCTCATCATATCCCAGGCTTCCATTGCCTAGGTGAGCCCATTTCTAGGGATCCTTAGATGCGGCTTCTGCCTGAAACTCAGAAGAAAGCATGACCATTTACTGCTTATTCTAGCAGCGCTCTCCTTAATCCTCAATGAAACCCTAAACACATTCTTTGACTCATCACTTAAAATTCTCTTCAGCCTTAAAACGAAGAAATCTTGGCACAGCTTCCTATGACTTAATGTCGAATCATTAAAAAGAAAAGATACAAAAAGTACTTCACAGTTGTTCAGTCACAGTTTAATAGTACGATCGTATTTCTGAGGACAAGTTGCTTTAATATAAACATCTTTGGGGGTCGTGTACTTAAAACATGATCACATGATAAATATTTCATTTGCATTCATCAGATAATCAGGAACAAAAGTTGCAATCCCAGGAAAGACATTTAGCACTACTAAAATGTTGAACATTTAAAATGGCGTTGAGGGACTGAAATAGGGCTGAAATGTACCCAAGAGGAAAATTCAGAGGCTTCAAAACATCTCGTTGGAAAAATAAATAAATAATAAAATAGTAAAGAGCATCACAGCTTAAAAGACAGAGGACAGAGCAAAGATTTTAAAAATTAATGAACTGAGATCTTTTCTCCAGAAATGCAATTTCTGTATCATTTAATCAGACTTGAGGGTTCTTAAATTGTCTTTGAAACAAGTTAATACACAATATGTGCCTGCCCGGTTATAATATTTTTTTAAACAAGTAAAATGTACTCTGAAATTTGTCCTTCAATAAATAAGAGAGCACAAGTGGTCCCTGCAGGCCCCATCTGAGGTCAGCAATGAAGAATACACAGAGGCAAAGCTCCTTCTCAAAAGTACCAGAAGGCACGAGAGTCATCTACCCTCTACTATACATCTGAACTCGTCTGCAACTGGGCTCAAAGCTCATTCATAAGCACTAATGCCTTGCCTCTAAAGACTTTAAAGCTAAACCCACGGGGACTGGGAATGCAGTCAATGAATGGTAGAGCTCTTGCCTAGTCTGTGCAATACTGAAAATATAAACAAAGAACTTGGAAAAATGAACGTGGCTTGTGGGCCGGTCCGGGCTGGAATGTCACTCGTTAGCATTCGTCAGTTCATCAAGGAGCAAAGAGCCAGATGACTGAAGAAGTGACGGAGCCGATAGTTCACCAGGCAGAGAAACTGGGGAGGCTCCCTTGGAAAATAAGAGTCTATGTGGGACTAGTGGTGACTTGGTTGAAGGAACCGTGAAGGGTTTAGGGAGGAAAAAACGTGAGAAAGGAAAGATGCCTTAACAGCATGCTCAGCCCTTTCAGTTTTACCAAAAGTGATGGTAACCCTATTGGAGACCAGGCTGTGCTTTAATGTAAGAGATGGGGAAAAGCTAACATCTTTTTAATTTAGACATCCATGCCTGAAAGGCCACTCTACTCTCAGTATTTGAGTTCATGGAAATCTGTCCTCCCATACGGTATAAACCTGCACTTTAAAGTCATTGGGGGGGGGGGACTAATGCTGAAATCAATATTCCATAGTGTAAGACAAGCAAACCCTACAGAACGCCAAGCTTTGACTCCTTGGTGCACTGTAAACACCAATTACTGATGTACAACCTGCCTTAAAATGAAAGCCCCCAGTTTTCTGGGAAATAGCTAATTATTCAGTAGTTTGGAGAAAGCAATAGTGGACCTTTTCTGTTTCTGGAAGAGATAATAGGAAAGAACTAAGGTATAAGACACATAGACTAGATCCCAGTAGAGTTTATGACAGCTCAAAACCTGTTTAAATGCTGGAGAGAAACTGAGGCAAGCTAAAAAAAAGTGGGAGCAGCATCCTTCTCATAGGAAGACCACACTGACTGGTTACCCAGTGCCAAACAGTCAGCCCTGAAACCATATGCGCAAGTACCATTACATGGATGGAACAGGTTATAAATATATATACATATATATGTGTGTGTACATGTATATATATATATATATATATATATATATATATGCAATAATATTTATGCAATAATAATTAGTAAAAAAAATAGGTCATGAATTTGATGGAAAATAGGAACAGATATATGGGATTTAGAGAAAGAAAAAGGAAGACAGAAATGTTGTGATTCTATTAAAATCTCAAACAAAACTAAAAAGAAAAAAATGTTGGCTAGAAATGTACATAAAACAATCGAACAAGGTAGAAGGCAGTAGGTAGAGAGTTCCTAAAACCTGATTGCCTGTTCATTGGAGATTGCCTCTCAGATACAGAACCCTTGATTGAAATTTCATTGCCCAGCAATTTCAGATTCTTCTATATTAGGCAGGCACCAAACCATTCCACACCAAGTGCTAAGATATGTGAAAAGTGCTAACAATTTTAAATTGCTCTCCTCCGCTCATGAAATGACTCCCAATCAACCTCCCATTCCAGAGAATACAAAGATGGCAGGAATCTTGTGACTATTCAGTCACTGTGAACCATGCATGGTAATTTAAAATTATCACAGACTAATGTTTGGTTGAGAGCAGTATTCTAATTGGAAACATGATAGAAAAGTTAGTCTAGTGCAGTGCTCCAGGACAAATTGGAAGAAATCGGGCCTGCAACGCATTACATTACATTACAAACAGCTCTTGCCTCTGTCCCTACCTCCTTTCTGAGAGAGCGGGACTCACCCTTGGCCCACCATTGGCTCATGGGACATGAGCCAATCCCGAAAGGACATTACATGGGGTCAGCCGCACGGAAAGGGAACTTCCTGGAGTTAGGGATCAGCTGCCTCGGCGACTAGACAATGTGTGTACAAAAGAAAATGGAACATACCAGACTTAACAAAGCGGTTCGAAACCTTAAGAAACAGAGGCAAGGACGCAGCCAGGCAGATGAGTAGCTGAGCAAAAGCCAGCAGCAATGGCAGCAAGCCAATGTGAATGAATCCGGGCTGAATGGTTTTAAATAAAGCTCAGGAGTGCGCGTATGCCACTGTCATACCGGCTGCCTGTGCGAGCTGGAGGACCCACGGTAACTATGTAAATTGGGTATTCACTCCAGAGACTCGGACCAACGGGTACGGCTTGGGGCTGACCCGGAGTTATTCTCTCAAATTGTTTGTGTACCTACTATGCCAACAAAAGTGTAAAACCTCAACAAACACAACACTTTACTGATTTAACAACCTAGGATCTCCTGTAAAGTTCCTATTAAATTCTCATAAAGTAAGAAGGTTTCTGTTTTGAGGGTCTTATGTTTGGTTTGGTCTTGATTTTTTTGTTTGTTTGTTTTTGTTTCAATGGTGGCACCACCAAACGACAAGTCTTCGCTGGGTTACACCCTGAAGTTCGTAAGGAAGCCAATAAATAACCTCTTTTACCAGAAAGAGAAACCACAGAAAGGCCGCGGGTGGGATCACAGTGGAAGCCATGAGGGGCAACTTCTCTCAGAAGAGGAAGACTCGAATAAACGACCCCTGTGGTCTCTTCCCCACTCGTAGCAGGTGCATGTGCCTCTCCTTTGGTTTTGGTTTTTTCCTTTTGTTAAAAAAACGATTTTTTCCCCTCATACTGTAACCTGATTACAACATACTGTAACCTGATTACAACTTCCCCTCCCTCTGCTCCTCCCAGTTCTTCCCAACCTCCGCTCCCATCTGGCTCCACCCCTTTCCGTCTCCGATTATACAACATATAGGCTTTTAAGGGATAACATTAAACTAAAAGGTAACAAGATAAAGCAAAACAAGCACATCAGACTATGACAAAACAAAGCAACAGGAGAGCGCACAAGCAAAGCCACATGGATCAGGTATGGAACCCCATTCATTCACGCTTTCTAGACTCCAGTGAAGACACGAAGCTGGTCATAATACACGACCAAATGACCTGTAGGTTAAAAGAGAGAAAAGGATTTTTTTTAAAAAAAAAAAACTGTTAAGTAAAATAAAAATAAGATAAAATTAAAAAATAAATCCCTGGCATGACATTATGATACAAGGAATACCCAAAGATGTCCTTGACTTTATTCTCTGTTGGCCATCTATTGCTGGACATGCAGCCTACCAGTTTTGTTTTTCTAGTGACACTCCCTAGAAGGAGGCTAAATTTTTATTTCTTAGTGGCTATCAATTGCGGATTGCTTCTGGATTAGGGATCGGGACATGGGTCTGTGAACCGCGCAACCTCCCGCCAGCAGGAAAAGACGCGGCACACTCAGGATCCTTCTGCAGTACAAGCTTTAATGCATCTTGAGAGGGAGAGCACAAGCTTCACAGGTGAAGAGGAGGACCCCAAGTACCAGAAACCCTTCCCTTATAGAGAGCAATAAGTCCGCTTAGGACGTGGCAGTCACTGATGGGCTGCCCTAGCCTCAGGCTACATGATGTGTCCTGAAGGCCGGTTACTCAAGGCGGGAAAGCTAGCTAGCACGTGCACATAAGGTGCACATGCTGGCACGTGCACTTAAGGTGCACATAAGGTCGTTTCTCAGCCAGATGTCGGCGCCATCTTGTAATGGCGGCGAGGTGGAGAAGACAGCTTCCCACATGGGTCCACTTCTTTCAGCCATAGGACCCCATCTGGGACCAGGCCCCTCCCCAACAGGCCCTGTGCATGCTGCTTCAGTCAATGAGAGTTCACATGTGCTTTGACCATGTTGATTTAGAAGGCCTTGTTTCCTTGGTGTCCTCTATCCCCTTGAGCTCTTAACAGTTCTTTCTTCCTCCTCTCCTTCAGGGTTACCTGAGCCCTATATGGGGAGGGGGTGCGGGGAGAGTTTAATGGAGACATCCAGTTTAGGGCTGAGTGTTCCAAGGTCTCTCAGTATCTGCATATTGTCTGGCTGTGGGTCTCTCTTGTCCCCATCTGCTGCAGGAGGAAGCCTCAGAAAGAACTTCAATGGTGATGGTTGAGCAAGACATTGATACATGACTATAGCAGAATATCATTAAGAGTCATATGATTGCTGCATTCTTTTAATAGGGCAGTAATATTTAGGTAAATATTCAGGTAATGGGTTTACCTGAGGTCCCTGGGCTCTCTTGTCTTAGGTTCCTGGTCACCCAAGCAGTGATGGGTATGGGTTTTACCTTGAAGAGTGGGCCTTCAGTCAAGTCAGATGTTGGTTGGTTACTCTGTGCCACCATTGCACTAGCATATCAGGTAGACAGGGCAGCATCAAAGGGTCTATGCCTGGCTCGTTGTTTATGTTTCTCTTTTGGTAGTATGCAGAGTACCTTCCTGTACCAAAGACCCTAGCACATAAGACTGACGGCTTTATGTAAGCACTAACTCAAGTTCTCCACATTCAATGAGTTGCATAGGTATTATCTTCAGCAATGGGGCCTTGCTGTCAGTTTGTGGAGACCAACCTTAAGTCTTGCCAACAGCCTAGGTTGTTTGTGGATTCCCATGGGACCTCTTTGGTTAACAACTCAATTATATGTAACCCAAATCCAGTACTGGAAGCTTCATGTGGCAACAAAGTCTAGCCAATTAGACTCTATCTCCCTTATTATTTGGCAATTTCATCTAAGTCATCTTTGTATATGTATATATTTTAGGAAACTTCTACTGTAATGGATTTTCATACCACCTCTCAAATGGCCCTTAATTTTAACCATTTCTCCCTGTATTCCTTCCCTCATCCCCCTCTTCCCTCTCCCTGCCCACTTGATTCTCCAGTTTCAATAAACACCTCTCGTCAATCCACAGCTATCCATTCTATTTCCCTTTCCTAACAAGATCTATCTGTCTCTTCCCCTCCCCCAGGCCATTACTCTATACTTAACCTCTATGGTTCTATGAATTGTACCTTGGTTATCATTGACTTAACAGCTAATATCCCCATATAAGCAAATACATACTACGTTTGTCTTTCTGGGTCTAGTTTACCTCACTCAAGATGGCTTTCTTCTAGTTTCACCCATTTACCTGCAAATGTCATGTTTCATTTCTTTCTAAAGCTGAATGATACTCTTCTCTGTAAATGTACCCCATTTTCTTTATCCATTCTTCTGTTGAAGGACATCTATGTTGTTTTCAATTTCTGACTATTATGAATAGAGTAGTAATGAACATGGTTGAACAAGGGTCTCTCTGGTAGGATGAAGTGTCCTTTGGGTATAGGCAGAAGAGTGACATCTCTGAATCTTGAGGTAGATCAATTCCCATCTCCTGAGGAACCACCACATTGATTTCCCCAGTGACTGTACCAGTTTGCACTCCCATGAGCAGTGGATGAGTGTTCCACTTATCCCACATCCTCGCCAGCATGAGCTGTCTCTTGTTTTATTGATCTTAGCCATTCTGACAAGTGTAAGATGAGATTTCAAAGTAGTTTTGATTTACATTTCCCTGATGACGAGGGGTGTTGGACATTTCTTTATGCGTTTCTCAGCCACTTATATCCTCTTTTGAGAATCCTGTGGGAAGCTGCCCATCATTAAAATGGCGCTGATGAGCGAACACAGCCTCTCGCCACTAGATGGCGCTGACTTCCCGGGCCTCCCCAAGCTAATGCAAATGAAGCTTGGCCCTAACCAATCACTGAAGCTTGCCCCCAACCAATCATCTGCACCTATGCAAATGCAGTGCTTTTGGTGCACCAATCCCAGCCGCCTGGAGTCCTATATAAGCAGGGCTTTTTCGGGCCTCTGGGTCTTTCGTCTTCGTGAGCAAGAAACCAAAGAGAGTTGTAACACAATAAAGGAGCGCTGGAAGAATTCCTCGAGTGAAGCCTCGTCCTTGCGCGCCGCAGAATCCTGTTTAGATCTGTACCCTATTTTTTAATTGGGTTATTAGTTTTTTCATTATTTATACATTTTATGTATTTGTCCTCTATTAGATATGTATTTGGTAGAATTTTTCCCATTGTGTAGACTGCTGTTTTGTTCAATTGATGGTGTTATTTGCTGTGCGAAATATTTTCAGTTTCATGTAGTCTCATTTATTAATTGTTTGTCTTGTGCCTGTACTAGCAATGGTCTGCTAAGAAAGCCTTTTCTTGTGCCAATGAGCCCAAGGCTATTCCCGGTTTCTCTTCTACCAGGTTCAGTGTATCTAGTTTTAAATTGAAGTCTTTGATCCATTGGGAGTTGAATTTGTGCAGAGTGATGCAAGTATTTGCATACTTCTACATGCAACCATTCAGTTTGACCAGCATCTTTTGTTGGAGGTATAGTCTTTCTCCCAGTGTGTGTTTCAGGCTTCTTTACCAAAACTTGGGTGTCCATAGGTATGTGGATTTCTGTCTGGGTTTTCAGGACAATTCCTTTGAACAGCCTGTCTGTTTTGTGTCAAATCTGTGGTGATTTTAGTACTATAGCTCTGTAGTAAAATTTGTGGTCAGTGATGGTAATAACTCTAGCAGTTCTTTTATTATTCAGGATTGTTTTAGTTATTATGGTTGGTTGATTTGTTTGTTTTTAAGTTAAATGAAAATTGTTCTTTCAAGATACGTCAGGAATTGTGTTGACATTCTGATGAGTATTGCATTGAAGCTGTAGACTACTTTTGGTAGAATGGCCATTTTTACTCTGTTAGTCATACTAATGCATGAGCATGGGGTATCTTTCCATCTTCTGACAATTTCTTTCTTCAGTTTCTTAGATTCTTATCATACAAGTCTTTTACTTTCTTAGAGTCACCCCAAGATATTTTATATTATTTTAGACTGTTATAAAATATATTGTTTCCTTGATTTCTTTCTCAGTCATTTGTATGTAGGAAGGCTACTGGCTTTTGTGAGTTGATTTTATATTCAGCTACTTTGCTGAAAGTGCTTATCAGCTGTAGAAGTTTCCCAGTGGAATTTTTCAGGTCACCTATGTATACTATCATATCATCTGCAGATAAAAGATATTTTGACTTCTTTCTTCCCAGTTTGTATCCCTTTGGTCTCCTTTTATTGTCTTATTGCTTTAGCTAGAATGTCAAGTATATTAATTAGGTATGGAAAGAGTAGACAACCTTATCTTGTTCTTGACTTTAGTGGAACTGCTTTGAGTTTCTCCATTTAAGTTGATATTGGCTATGTACTTGCTATAAATTGCCTTTATTATGTTAAGGTATATTTCTCACATCCCAAATCTCCAGGATTTTAATCATGAATAGGTGTTGGATCTTACCAAAGACGTTTTCAGCATGTAATGGGATGATCATGTTTTTGTCTCCTTTCAGTTTGTTTATAAGGTGATTTATATTAATTGATTTACATATGATGAATAATCCTTGCGTCACTGAAATGAAGCCTACTTGTCATGGTAGATGACCTTTTTCATGTGTTCTTAGATTGTTTGCAAGGATTATATTGAGAACTTTTGCTTCTATTGTTAAAAGAAAATTGGTCTGTAATTCTCTTGCTTTGTTGGGTGTCTTAGAGTTACTATTGCTATAATGAAACCCATGACCAAAAACAACTAAGGTAGGAAAGGGTTTATTTTGCTCACAGTCCCATATAACAATTCATCATCAATATTCAGTGAGAGCAGAAACTCATGCAGGAAAGAACCTGGAGGCAAGAACTTATGCAAAGACCATAGGTAGGTGCTTCTTACTGGCTTGCTCCCTTACATTAAAGATCTGCATAAGAGTAGTCACTAATAATCATATAACACAGTCAATACTATGCCTGTCTTGAAATCTCTTCTGCCATGCCATTAATCCAAAACTCTTTAAGTTAACCTCAGGTATATCTTTTGAACAAGGCAAGAAAGCAGCAACATCCTTTGCCAAAATATCACAAGAATGGTTGCTAGACTACATACTACTATTTGTCCCCTCTGAAACTTCTTGAATTGTATTCCCACAGTTCAAATTGCCCCCCAACACCACTGCCTTTCAGGCTCCTAATATGGCTCATTAAGCCCCACTTAATACATTCAATTGCTTTTCTAATCCAAAGTCTACATGGATTACATGTAGTCAGCTTACAAGCAGCATGGCCATGCCTGTCACAGCAACGTTGTACTCCTGGTACCAACTTCTGCCTTACTCAGTGTTCTGTTGCTGTGAAGAGACACCATAACCACAGTAACTCTTATAAAGTAAAGCATTTAATTGGGGCCAGTTTACAGTTTCAGAGGTTTAGTCCATTATTATCATGACATGAAACATGGTGGCATGCAGGCGGGCATCGTGCTGGAGAAGTTGAGAGTTCTACGTCTGGATCCTCATGCAGCAGCGAGAGAGAGCACTGGTCCTGGCTCGAGCTTTTGAAACACCAAAGCCCAACCCCAGTGACACACTTCCTCCAACAAAGCCACACCTATTCCTACAAAGCCACACCTCCCCTAGTCTCTCTCAAGTAACTCTTCTACCCAATGATCAAGTATTCAAGTATATGACCTATGGGACAATTCCAATTCAAACTACCACAGTTGTTTTAGAAATCATGGTAACCATGACTTCATAAAACAAGTTAGGCAGTTCTTTCTGTTTCTATTTTATGAAATAATTTCAGGAGTATTAGCATCAATTTTTATTTGAAAGTCTGGTAAAATTCTGTGATAAAACCATCTGAACCTGGGGCCTTTTTATTTGTTTATTTATTTGGTTGTTTGGTTGGTTGGTTGGTTTGGTTCAGTTCAGTCCGGTTTGGTTTGGTTTGGTTTGGTTTGGGCTGGAGAATTGGCTCACCCATTGTACTTGATGGTTCTTTAAAGGATGGCTTATAAGGCTGTATCCTGTCCCCACCAATAGTCCCTAGATTTAATTGCCTATAGAAGCTGAATAGGAGATTTGCCTCAAAGCAAATAACATTCATTCTACAACAGCACATGCAGTACCCTGTTCATCTCAGATTTACAAAATGTAATTATATAGGGATCAACAGCTAGCACTATGTGGAACTGCCAATTTCTACTTTGTGAAACTTCATTATCTTACATAGTTCTATAATTAGATAGCTCTTGGCTCAGAATGTTTACATTTATGAGTAGTTACCTGTTATTTACTAAACTTGTCCTGGCTATGCTGTATAAGGAAATAATGCATGAAAGTTAATTCAATTAAACTGAAATTTTAGAAATGGTGCTTCCAGAAGACATGCATTACTAAAATGACAGTATCAGGCATGGCATACCTCCCCATAATCTGTTTGTTAGGTAGGCCCCCAAGGCACTATAAACAACATGAGCTATTGACATTGCTCTTCGTTGTCCATCAAAGCTGCATTGTAAGACCCTAATTCTGATCTCAGGACACAGAAAAACCAATCTTGAACTGACTAGGAAACTCTCCTTACTAGTTTTTATACTGCCAAAAAGTGCTATGTAATATTGAGGGAGGAAAAAGCAATCAATAGTTTTTTTTCCGGCACTAGGCTCTAGATGCTACAATACAGACCTGTCAGGGAAACCAAGCCTACAGATGCAATAGTGAAATACTTATGGAGGTAACCAAATATTTTCAGATTGGATTTGAATCATGCTCCACAAAAGGAATATAATGCCTCATGCTGTGGTCCAAAGCCCATGTCTGTGGAGGCCATAAGAGCTAGAGGGGAAACCTACTATTGTTGTATTACTAAATGATCCTACTGTGAACGTGCCTTCTAAATATTTGTGTTTCTATTCATAGATTAGTTCTTTCAACCTTGGCCAGAGAAGCTTCTTTGGAGTGTAATCATAGGAGAATGCAGAGATTCTGAAGTGGCCCAAGTGCTGAGAATAAGTGACCCTGTAGATGAGTCATCTCTACCAACTTTCCTCACCCCAGGCTAAGGGAACATCATAGAAGGGGATGTGAAAACATTGTGAGCACTAGTGGGTTTGGGAGATGAGCT
>JADRCC010517934.1:18032-30015 GCA_019843855.1 Hylomyscus alleni
ATGTTGTCTTCTGAACATAGCATAGCCATTGCACTCAGTGCTCACAGCAGCTGTGGCAACTTGTGCAAGACCACCAAAATTCAAGCATGGCTAGGTGACATCCTCCCAAGTCTCCACCTCATATAAGAAATTATTAGGAGTTGATATCTACTGATGGAGGGAGAGTGTCTTTTCTCGGGGAGGGTATTCTCAAAGGTCCACCCATTCTCCAGTGGAATTTATAACACCTATGCACATATGACCAACATTAACTGAACTCAATGAGTTATTAATTACAATTTTTAAAGAGCACAAAATGTGGGAGAGAGGTCTGTTTAGAAGTCCTGCCTGAAGGATGCAGTAGGAGGGTAGATTTGATTAAAATACATTGTTATACATGCACTAAATTTTCAAAAAAAAAAAATTTCATTAGAAAAATAAGTCTCTTTGGGGGTACAAAGAACTAAGACTAATACAGATGCTTCTGGCAAAGCCCTTGGAAGGACTGTCTCTTCCAAGTCACTGAGATGAAATAGAAGCCAGAGAAGCCAATGATGTTAGAAGATAAAAATAGTTTATTACCTTTTTCTCTAAATCAATGAGAGCAGACACCTCAGAAGTCACACACCAAAATCCAAGAACCTCACCCCCCCCCCAGCTCCCTTTAACAAACCCAAGGACCTTGAGGAAAATTAGTTCTACATACATAGCTCCTGGTTCAAAGAAATGTGTGACTCCCAAAGCTGCTTTCAGGTTTCATGACCTGTTGAGGGAGCATTACAAAGCGGATGGTTATAACAGGCACTACCTAGAGGAAATTGCACATATTTCATGCTAACTTGTAAAGATCACCTGAGCTGAATCGAAACCAAGAATATCTGAAGACCTGTGCCCTGCCCCAGAAGCCCATAGCTGGTAGGAAACTCCAGAGTAGACCTGTGTCCTAGGCTTACTTCCAGGGTGGACCTGCCCTATAAAAGCTCTATAGGGGAAAAAAAATTAAAAAATAGAAATAAAATAAAATAAAAATAGAAACTCTATAGGGAGGCTGCTGTGAGCTGTCCTTCACTGGTGGTCCTGAAGTACGCAGGCTGCTCAGGATGATGTTGAAGAAAATGAAAGACACTGAGGAAAAGTCTGTTGGCATGTTCCACAGAGGTTTCTAAAAGAAGCTGCGATCAAAAGAGGCCATCACCCCTCACCCCTTTGAGATGCAGCGGCTGTGAACAAGACCCAGAGAACCAACATGCGGGGTTCTCAGATGGGAGCTCCACTGTGGAGGATTGTGTCTGGAAACAGTAGTTCCAGGCTAAACAGGCAAGCCTGTTTCCTGATAAGGTTTGCAGCCCTCAGTCCATGCTAACTCAGTGACATTCTTACAATACCCAGAACAATGGAATACTTTGTCTTCTTTGTGTATTAGAGGGTTTTCTGATTAATTCTTTGAAGGAAAAATGACAGAAGTAGGTGGCTGTCTTTATTTATTTATTTACTTATTTATTTATTTATTTATTTATTTATTTATCTGAAGACGCAATCTTTTTATGTTGTTCTTACTATCCTGGAGTTCACTGTGTAGACCACGCTAGTGCTGGACTTGCGATTATTCTTCAGTCCCTGTCCCCTGAGGGCTAGGATCACAGACATGTGATATTGCACCTAACTGACAGTTTTACACTAGATAACTTCAGTGAAATTCAAAACTGAAAAACTTTATTCAGACTGTATCTTGAGGCCATTAATTCAAACCTTTGACTGCCTAGGTCCCAGTATGTGATGCTGAACAAGAGCCTTGCAAACGGCGAGGTATGAGAGATGGGCTCTGCCTCTCTAGCTGCTCCAAACTGCTCCTGTAAACTACTCTGTGAAGATAAGAGAATTAATTCTTTTACTTTTTATTCATATTTAATTCTTTGACAATTTCATACATGTACATAAGGAATTTCATCCTTTAAGCCCCTATTACACTCACCTATCCCCCACCCTCCGAGATGAAATTACTTTTAATACTTTTTTTAATCTCTGGTATATTAGAAGATGCTTATTTAATAGGTAAGTGCGTATGAGGAAGCCGAATGCAAGGGAAATAAGCATTCTGCATACACTTTTAACACTTCATAAAGGCTGTGCTGTTGTTATCCCTCGACCTACTCCTAGCATTATTTGTTAAGTGACTAACAACTACTTATAGGATTAAGTATATTCGCATCTCCTACTACAAGGCATGAAGCATTTACTCTCAGGTCAGTCCCTGGTCATCCTAACACTGAAAATATCTATGGAGTGTAACAGCATCCTCTCCTCCCCCCCCCCCCCGCCTCCCATCTCCTTAACCTTCACTTTGATATTCGTAGGAACCCGCACAGCCACGTGGCTCTCGGCCCTGATAACCATTTCTGCCTGCAGCATGCTCCGAGGCTAAGAGCAGAAAAACACTGCACTCTGTGTGTGAGATTTCTGTATGGTCCACAAGTCAAACAGCAGCAAGGGGTTGGAAGATAATAAAAAGGAGGAAATGAAAAAAAAAAAAAAAGAGTCTATTGTTTTTCCGTGTTCACACCTGTGAGCACATCTGCTCAGCACTGCAGCGAACAATATGCTCTCCTTCCTGCCCAAAAGAAGAAGAGTCGCTGAAGGAATTACAGCATAGCTCTTCTGTGGATTTCCATATGCAGGCTTTGAAGAGTTTTAATATGTATTAATGAATCTGTCTAAACTAATGACTGGAGGACATTATCCACAGCAAATGTATTACTAACTTTTCCATAAACTTAGAATCCCACCAAGCTCAGGGAATGGTTTCTTGTCTCGTGGATGTAATTTTATAATTCAGCCTCTCTTCTCTGCTGTAAGCACCTTGAGGTACTTCTCCCTTTTACTTCTGTTTGCCCATGCATAATTCCAGGTTGACAGAAAGGCCTGTGGATAGAGCATTCCACGGGTTTTCCCATACCAATAAGTCTCTTTTGATATCTGCCCATTTGTAAGCAAATAGATTTGCAGTTTCCAAACCCCACACTTAAAACTTAGTATCTAGGAGGTGTGCAGTAATATAGACCATAGAACAGTGTGCAGTAATATAGACCATAGAACACAAGAGCCAAGAGCTAGGTTACACAGTGTAAATTACTAGAACTGAGGTCAAAAGATCCAGCGTTTGATCTTGGACTTGAACATAACTTTGTAATAAAATGTAGGTATTGGGGACTGGGATACAGATAATGAAAAGTGACTGGAGAACTTTTAGCATTTGATCAGATCACCATGGCTGTCCCATTAATCTCTGGGGACGTATTTTACAGAAACATGTAGCCTACATTTGATGTTAATTTAAGATGCTGTTGGACATATCTGTAGTTATGAGTAAGCTATTGTAGAAAAAGGTGAAAAAAAAGGGAGCGCCCAGGTTAATAAAAGCAGAGCAAACATTGAGAAAGAGCGCCACCTACTGGCATCTGTTCCCTTACAGCTACCGGGGAAACATTCATAACCCACATTGAAGAAGCATAAAGGTGACCTCAAACTTCACTGAAGCAAAACTTTACTGGGAGCTTAGGTTAAACAATAGGCAGTGTTCATCAAAGCTGGCTGAACTTCTGATCTCAGCTCACACCGGGAGACAGAGGTGTTTTTTACAGGAAGTCAAGAGGTTTTTGTTTTGTTTTTTTTTTTTAATTAATTAGCTCTGGCAATCACTGGTACATAAGAGATGAATCGCACCAACTAGAGTCCATGTTATATAGAAACACAGTGGATTCCTTACTGCATAGGAGATCCCGGATAGGGCTTACAATGCGTAACGTTGCTGTAAGTCTTTAGTGCACAAAAGCCTGTATATAGTATCACTTAGCTCAACAGACACGGGTAGTGCACAGCCAGAACACTCCAGTTTTACACATTTAAAAGCTTATCCTGTTGGTGAATGTCCTTTATGAAAAACCATTAGGTAACTTTAATACTGCCTTGATTTTACCACAATCTGTTTTAATACAACTGAACTGAAAAAGAGAAAGTTGCGTAATTTTCAATCAAAGGACAATTTAAATCTGCCCTCTCTCTACTACCCTGCCATATGTATACCAGCAATCAACGTTTGAACTGAGCTGTGGAGCAAGTTGTAGATTCTGTCCACAGTGCTAAATACTTCCCCTAAATGAGGAGGAAGTGTTTACCATGGGATACACACACACACACACACACACACACACACAAACACACCCTTCCTAATTTGAAGCAAATTGTAATTTCTTCCCTCAGTTTATCACTAAGTACTACCACACTAATTAATTTCTAGAGATGCAACAAAGATGGAGGAGGTGAAAGAAAAAAGAAAAAAAAAGGAAAAGTCAAATCCTGCCCAGTACCACATACAAAACCCTATACGGACTCTATCGGAATCAATTACCTAAGTGGGAAAGGAAGGCTAGTGTAAGAAAATTCAGTATCCCCACAAGACCAGGAATGGGAAACTGACGAGCACAAAGGCAGAGCATTCATTAATCAGACTTCAAGAAAATAAAAAGTTTCATCTCGCTGTGCTTCAGTGGCAGAGAATTTGCTTAACCATGGCTGGTTTGATACCCACAATTTCAAGAAAAGAAAAGAAAAAGAAAGAAAGAAAACGAAGCTTCTTTTTTTTTTTTAAGGTCAACCAAAATTAACAGAGGCACAGCAAAATGGGAGAAACATTTTATAATGCCTCACTCAATGCAGACATTAACCTCAACCATTTAGATTCAATCTCAAAGGAAACTTAGGGAAAAGGTTAACAAATGCAGTGTACAGGGAAGAAACTTCTAGAAGACTGATATGCATGTGAACAGCCAGTCAGCTTCTAAGTAGAGAAGTGAAAGTTAAGGCAACCGTGAGATACAACCACGCCGCTGCGAACACTCACGTGCTATGCACACCTAAGCCTCCGTCGGTCTTTTCTACTGTCCCACCAAGGGCTCCACCTGCCCCAGACAGGAGAAATGAGCTTTTAGAAATAAATTGCTACTGAAGTCACTGAATGAGTTAGCAGTAAAACCAATTCCTTTGTTTAGAACAGCTTCCTAATGGTCTTTTCCAGATCGGTAAGGACAGTTAGTGATAGTGACGCATTGGGGGCAAGGACATTTGTAATCCATAGAAGCTGCTGCTGTGCTGCTGGGCACTGGTGCCTCCAGCTCTTCGGAGTGTTTTTCCTGCAACACAGTCAGGCTTTCTTGGTGTTTCGAACCTACCACCCTTCTCCCAGTAGACTCCTTACTGGGTAGCAGCAGCAGCAAACAGGACAGCTAACGCCTTAGGGATGCTAGCTATTCAGTCTATTGTCTACACTGGGCACTAAACCAAGCAAGATCATAGCACCTATTTTGTACATACAACCAATATTTTTTTTTTCACTTATGATCTCATTTGTCTGTTGTCAAAGCCCTGCCCAAGATTCTTCCAGTCTCCTGCCCTGGCTGGAGCTGGCTAGATGCGTTGTGCGCATCCGTTGCAATGCAATGCCCATTGTGAGACATTAAAAGGTAGAAACGAGCTGGAGGGAGCAGGGCCAGAGCGAGCAGGGCCCGGAGAGAGCAGAGGTCCTGAGCAACCACATGATGGCTCACAACCATCTGTACAGGTACAGTGTTCTCATATACATAAAATAAATAAATAAATAAATCTTTAAAAAATAAAAATAAAAAATAAAAAAAGGAGGTAGAAGCAATGTAAACATGATGCTCAGAAGCGGGGCCTTGGAGAATAATTAGTATTAGATGATGTCATGGGATGGAGCCCCCACGGTGAGATTCAGGCAGCTTTACTTCCTCTGAGGCATTGTACCACTTTTGAAATAACAGCAACAAGAGCACCACCATCAGGCAAGGCCTGCAGATAACTACGATCTGCAGTAAATCTTATTAAACACCCATCTTAAGGCTTCATTATAGTGGATAAAATGGTAATGAAATCCTAGAACGTAACTACTCCTCCTTAGTTAGTATTTGTTTTGTTTACTTGTGACTTTTCTTACCCTGCTTCGTGGCAGGGTGTAGAAGAGACAGCAGCCACGTATATACAGAGGATTTGTGCATTCAAAGAACACCCTGATGCATTTTAAATACCTTGGCCCAAAATGGGGGTCGGTAACGAGGAAAGCTTTTCTGAACAGGTGATTCCTGAACCCAACAAGAAGGCTTATTAGTAGTTAGTAGATGGAGAAAAGGAGCCAGAGTCTCCAGAAGGAAGTTCAGGGAAAGGAGTCCATGCATGCAGAGGTAAAGGCAATGTGGAATGACTGTCCAAGCTCCAGGGAACGGAGCAATATGTGTAAGTAAAAGTGCTAGCTTCCGTGTTGTTTCGAACCTACCACCCCTCTCCCAGTAGACTCCCTACTGGGCAGTAGAAGCAGCAAACAGGACAGCTAACACCTTATGGATGTTTGTTGTTGTCTATTGTCTATACTGGGCACTAAACCATGCAAGACCATATTTTTGACAAAAAACCAATACTTTCTTTTTACTTCTGATCTCATTTGTCTGTTGTTCAAGCCTTGCCCAAGATTCTTCCAGTCCCCTCCCCTGACTGGGACCTAGCTAGATGCTTGGTATACACATCTGCTGCAGTGTAATGGCCTTTTGGGGGCATTAAGACGGTAGAAACAAAGTAAGCATGATGCTCTATTTATCTTGACATTGCTGGAGACAATGTCTGAGGAAGAGATCTTTTTTCCAATTTTTAAACATTTGGTATAAGAATACAAAGATTTTAAATCAAACCACATCATATTTAGTGATTAGTTCCTAAACATACGATTTTTCTTTGAGACTATCCTAGAAGATACATTATTTAAATGACTATAATATTTGGAAACTCCCAAGATATCTATATACAATTTTAAGAGAGCAAAGGAGAAAAACTTCACCTATAAAAGGTAAATTATTACCTAGCAGAAATCCAAGAGCTGGAGCACGGCATTGAAAGCAGAGGATGTCCGTGAGGTGGCTACTGAACAACATCCAGGAGACCCAAGAGGGTCTCACTAGGTGTAGCTTCCAGTGTCACGGAAATGACACAAAGAACAAAGAAGACAGTGTTGTCTCCAAAAAGCTCCGTGCTCTCAGTCATCACTGAGATGATTTTATCATATGGATAAGTGGGACGTCAGGGAGGATGGATACAACTGCACAAACTAGGTCCTGCAGAACCCTACACCTACACGGATCCTCAAAGGATGGTTTCCACCCGTGCTCCTCAAACACCATCACTCACCGTCATCTCAGTCCTCGTTTCTCATAAAGCCAGATTCACTTTTCAGCTGCATATGTCTTTGCTGACTTCTATGTGCATGAACTCTGTCCCTTGCATGCAAGAACACATGCACAGGTGCACGCCTGAACGCATGCACATACACATGCGCACACTGGTAACGATACATCTGTGCCTCTTTCAAGCATTTTTCACCACCTCCACATTTTTAAGCTCCTCTGGTACACTTGGCTCTCATCATCATTATCAATCAAGAACCTCACGCTGGTGAGTTATTTTTAACGACGAACCAACTTTCAACCTTTCAGTGGTATCAGGTCAAATACAAGTCCAGACGGCAAAGCCAGAGATGTAAAGAATGTTACCATGGCACCGTGGCACCCAACATCTCTTATCTGGATACATCCAATATCCATTTCCCAAAATTAATGCTTCCACATTCTCTAACCACATCTTTATCTTAACAATAGGAAGGCAAACAAATGACTTCTAGCTTATAGCAAATAAATCAAATGAGAGAGATTAAATCAAATGATCAGTCCACCCTCAAGTTGGTCTGAGAGCAGGTTTCAGGCTCCGATACTCCTGGGTTTGGGAAGCAGAGCCACAGCCCTCCAAAAATAGGATAAAATCAAAATAGAAACAATTTTCTGAATCAAAGTACTAGACTGATGCATAAGGCAAGAAATGTGCAAGGAAATAAACAAAAGATAGGAAATGAGGTCTGAGGTCTGTGGTGCCAGGGCACAGCCAGAGCATCACTGAACCTGACATCATGTTACAGCTCTAAACCTCTCTGAATACCCAGTCTATGGTGCCAGAGTCAGTGTGTTAGCTATTCCGTAAAGGAGGGTCATGTACCTCCTGAGGATCAATGACTTCAGGAGTAGACACCCAGGCTCACACAAACCACACAAATATTTTACTGACATACATTTCAGGCTTAGGAAAATTAAATCCCATGCTATTACACATATTTTCAGTTATCACCATCGATCACCCTCACGACACTGAAAGGTCTGCCATGTCTTCTTTTTATCTGTGCATTTCAGAGTGTGTAGGGGTGAGAGCCTGTCTCCACACACTTGTGAATTAGACTGTGAACACTAATCTCCAGCACTATTTTAGAACTCGTTCATTAACAGGTGATTATAAACACAGATGTGCTGCTCATCGCAACCCCTCTACATTCACTAAAAATAAGTCACGTGCGTCTCACCTTGCCCCTTTCTTTGTGGCTACTACAACTGAGAGTGATACAGAGATTATCAGCAGTGGAGTCTTATTTCTACAACGCAATTGTCAAAATCTCCCATAAAGGTGCGGAAAGGATGGAAAAATGCATGTTGACTTAATGTGGATAATTGGACTAAAACAACCTGGACAGACAGCCGGTCTTTGTAGATCACAGTAGTTGTGTCCTCTAGCCTCTTTCTGTTGCCAAGCTCAGATTCACTATGGCAGCAACAAAGCCCCAAGCAGGTGGTCACCATGAGCCTCTCTTCTCCTTTAATCGGAAGTTGTCTGAGAAGCCTCTGGTCCACACACAAATGCAGCCCAGAAGGGAAGAAATCTTGGTGCTCTGGAGAAGATACATAACCAACAGCACACAGATAGTGGTGGACCAACGCTATGCATCTCCATCTTTCTGTGAAGTTCTATGAGACATCTCAAGCTCTTCTCAGGAGCTACCCGTCAAACAGAGCCCTTGATGCCCGTAACATTCTCACGATGCTCTGTTTTTCCCTCCTTGCCTAGCTCCCTCTGCTCCCTTACCCTTGGTCCTGCTTTCACGTTCCTGACTTAAAAAAAAAAAAAAAAAAAAAAAACTAGGTAGGTTTGTGTCTGATAGTAAATAGAATGAAGTTCGTGAGGTTTAAAAACAGTAACGAATCAAAAATATAACAATAAGTTGGAAAGATGTACTGAAACTAAAATCATAAAATGTTAGTAAGTTACCATTCTAAATACAAGTGTAAAATATCACCTGTAACACTATCAACCAAAGAAGCCTGGTTTGAAAATTGTATCAAAAAGTATCCTTTCTGCAGGGATCTATCTAAATGCAAGAAGTAAAACCGTTCAACAGTTTCTGGATTTGTGCATATTCTGATATGTAGTTGCTATGAGGTATTTTAAATAAGTTCATAAATTAGCATACAAAATATTTATAACAGCCATTGTAAGTGACATAACTATACTTTTGATAGGTGTATATTTGATAATTTCATTAATAGTTAATATAATTTTATTGCTTAGGACTTGGCACACATACTTTATCACTCACAACACCAGTCAGACCATACTTAGACTTTTCCTTTCAGGCTCAGTCCCAAACACAGAAAGTGATGTCAATAACCTAGGCTCCACAGATACATGCTCCAGGAGACTGAAACACCAAGAAACCAGTCACTGGGAAATGGATGATGAGAGTGGGCTATCTGAGGGTAGTGTGGGAGTTGTTGTCAATGACAAAAAGGGTTCGAGTATGGAAGAAAGACCTGAATTGTTCTGTGTAGCTTTAGAAGATCCAAAAGTAAAAGCAAAGATCTTAACTTATGACAAAAAGGATACTGGAAGGAAAGAAGTTTGGAGGGAAAGAAAGGAGAAAAAGAAATTCAAAGTGTTTGAAACTTGAATAGAACAGAGTGTGTATCAGCACACAGTTGAAACTGAGCTAAATGCACATGTAGTAAGTCCTTCTGTCAGAAACAGTGCAGAGTGGGTTGGTCTCTCAGAGTCAGTGAGGAACGGTTTCCTGTACAGGGATAATCCTTACTGTGCTTCTCCGTTCAGGTATTAGGAAAAGTCACTCGCCCTCTAGCATCCTCCAATGTACATCATGCAAAACAGATGATAGGAAATAAATCGAATGGTTGGGTTCAATAGCCCATAATAATAAGGATGCCTTAATCCCCTTGCGTGCTACGTCACTGAGTCAGGGCATCCATACTTCAGTACTTCTTTTCTGTGTAGTTTGGAGAAATCGTTATGAAAATGCTAAGTGTATGAGAGGTGTTTCCTGAAGTTAGAATCTACTCGTGCTTCTTGTCTGGGTTTCTGGCTGGCCTATCAAACTGAACGTTGTTCGGACACTTGAGTAACTATATGGTCTTTCAGATGAAAAGCTTCATGCTCGCAACCCCTTTATAAGAAGTTTTTCACACTGGAAGTTATATCCCTACTGTGGATCTATTTTATTTTTTAAAATGAGTGTAATGCTTACCTGGATCAAATGCAAATATGAATAATGCCAGCAAGTTACTTGATTTCTCTGAAATATATATGAACTACAGTAAAGTGCATTTAGTTAGCATAAGATATAACATTACAAAATTGGAAATAACGTAAAATAAGGCCCATTCCTCCACGGGAGTAACACAGCAGACCTGTTGTTTCCTCTGAATGTGTGATTTGCTGTATCAGCCACCCATGACAGTCAACCATCATATCAAACATCCCTGAGAGAAACAGGGTGTGGTATTAAGGAAAAGCTCAGCAGGTCATGGCATTCTTCTGAGCAGGACTAGGAAGGCAAACATGGAGACAAGTTTAGGGCCAGAGGATCAAGGTCCAATCAAATGGAAGCAATTTTGTGGGCTTGGTGAAGAAGACAGAGCATAGTCATTTACTGAAAGGGATGACAAAAGGAAACCTGAGGGCTGGGACCACAGCTGGATGGTACAATGCTTTCTTGGCATACACAATGTCAGGGGTCCAGTCCCCAGAAGATTGAGACACAGACCTGGACATCTGAAGAGCACCTTGTTAGAATGAAGAAAGCTCTTCAGTCATGATATCCAAAGCCACAGCTCAGACTCACTGTGGAAGCAGCATGACCTCTATGTCTCCTCACATAGTTCGTGTTTACCAAGCACATAACTTAGCAGACTCCATGAAAGGCTCTGTATACTTGCATATTCATTAAGTCCTCACAATAACTCCATCAAGTGGAAACTACTACTGCCCTGTTTTGCAAATGAAATGGAAGGTATTTCAGTAATTTTTTTTCAAGGCCATGACTCAAGACTCAAGTCTTCACAACAACAAATTCTATAAATATCACAAAAGCTGAACTGGACATAGATTAAATGATCTCTCTATTTCAGAGCTGGCTAGACTTGGGAATTTTGATATTAAAAGTTTACGAACTTACCTTATTTTTTTTGTCAGAGTTCCCAAGGTCATCTAGCTCTCTTAATGCTTCCCTACATATGCTATTGTTCCAACTATTTACAAAGTTGATATAGTTACAAACATAAATGGAGACACTCCTGATCATAGGATGCTATGTATGCTTCTAGAATGGCTAGATCAGAACCAGTCAAGAGCCACACCCTGCCTAAAGATGTGCATTGAAGCTTCCTAAGGATAGTAAGACATATAAAAGCAACCAAATAAAGATGGAGACAATTACACAAAACTGCAACCAATCAAAATACAGAGTTGTAAGTCCCAGTATCATCTGGTACATCTACAACATGACTTCTGCACCAAAGACTCAGGGGAAATTGCATATGATGGGTGGAAAGATGTAAGAGGCAAAGGACTGGTGAATTTGCTGTAAGATTGTTTCTCCTAGAACTATCTGAAGCTGCACCCATAAAGTCTCACTGACAAGACTTCCCAAACATGAGCTGAAGAAGAATAACTCCAATAGATGTGCTAGCATGGAAGGGAGAAAACACATGAGACCTCAACCCTAGACAAAGAACTACATGCAACTAAAGAATACTGAATGAGGAAAATAGCCTTCCCCAGA
>JADRCC010517934.1:30025-42202 GCA_019843855.1 Hylomyscus alleni
GGAAGCGGGTACATGGGAAAATTTGAATGGAGAAAAGGGAAATGGGAAATTATATAATTATATTTTAATCTCAAAAAATAAAAAATACATTTGAACAAGTAACCAAATTTTAAAAAAGAGATATAAAGATATTATTATATCCAAAAGAGAAGATGGAAAGAAGCACGGCTGTCTTCACACCCAGGGATAAAGAAATGAAAAAAATAAAATAAAACAAAAAAGGATAAAGAAAAGGCAAGAAAAATAACATGATCCAAGATATATTTAAAAATTAAACATTTTGGATAAATGAAATGTATGTGAAGAGGAGACATGGTAAATACATTTTGTAATAAATACATATTTTTGGGTCATTACTATATCTTCCTATTGCTCAATAACCTTAATAACATGAAAAGTGCCATTTCTATCATTATATATATACATGAAGGTTTCCTTAAAAAAATCACAGTGCATAAAGAAAAAGGTAAAATTACATAACAAACTTAGATTTTTAGAAAAGGAAGGAAGGCATTTGGCATTTGAGCATTGTTCTGTGAACTATGACTAAAGAACTAAACATTGTGTTGTGCAATGAGGACCTAACCTTTGCTTCGCCAACCACATTTTGTTTCAGTTACTTTTAAAGAGATTTATCTTTATTTTAAGCACATGAGTATTTGACTACACATACAGAGAGACATCCAAACATGGCAGGGAGAGAGAGTGTGTCGGATATCCTGAAACTGGAGCACTAGGAACTGAACCCTGCCCCTCAGCAAGAGCAGAAAGCACTCATCACTGATAAACTATCTATCTCTTCAGCCAGACTTGACTCCAGCAGCTGAGGGAAGAAACCATTTATCTGATTCATACACTCAGGGGTACAATCTATAATGATGAGGGGCTTGATCTGGGCTGCAGGAGTTTGCGGTAAGGTTGTACTCACTTCTTATCATAACAGAACGCAGAGAGAGGACAGGACCAGAAGAAGCAGGGCTGGAGTATGGCCCTCAAAGGCTCAGCCTTACTGACCTAAGATCCACCAAGCAGCTCCCAGACTGCAAAGGTCTCATGACCCTCCAACACTGTACCACCACCAAGTATTCAACTGTGTGAGCCTGAAGAGGACATTTCAGAGTCAGACCATAACACCCTATGTGTTAATTTATCATAAAATGGCATAAATTTTCATTAAGGTAAGAGAAGTAAATTTCAGAGACCCAGTGTACAGTATGATGACTATAGTTAATAATAACATACTAAATTCTTGATCATTTCTGGGAGATTTTTAAATGTTCTCATCTGTCTGTATTCATTTGTTTGATTTAATAATTTCATGAAGTATACAAATATCAAAACATCACATTGTACGCCATAACCATATGATATTAGGGGACTGGAGAAATGGCTCAGTGGTTAAGAGCACTTCCAGAAGTACTGAGTTTGATTCCCAACACCCATATGGTGGCTCACAGCCATCTAAAATGAGATCTGATGCCCTCTTTTGGTGTGTAGGCATACATACAGGCAGAACACTGTACATGTAATAAATAAATAAGTATTTTTAAATATATATAATACATATATATCTATCAGTTACATACTTTAGTAAAGCAAGAAGGAAAGAAATAAATGAAAGAAAATGAAATAAAAATAATGGCCCCAGAGCAAAGTAATAAACTTTCTTCAAGTTCACTAAAGTAGCCTGTGATGTGGCTTCCCCCCAAGGGATCCTAAAGGAATTAATTTCTGACTTTTTCTTTGATTTGTGTTTTTAATCTTAGCAAACAGTTTTAGGTAATAAATATGTAAATGTCAAATATAAAGGTTCTGTTGACAGAATAAAATAATTTCAAGAAAATACTTTCATAGCACTGATAAACAAAATATAAACACATTGTTTTAAAAAAAAAAGTCAATACCCATAGAAGAGATGTGGATAAAACTATGCCTCTGGTATCAACCAAATCATAGATTTCTAAATAGTTCAGTATATTAGCCAGCTACCACAAAGAGCACAAATTCTCAATTAAATGAGAGAAGTTGGCTTCAGGGGGAAAAAAAAAACAAGTAGTTATCAGCTTGACACAACTGTCATGCTTTGGAAGGCAGCCTTGTTTGGCTTTTGCTGTTGTTTTCTGAGGCAGCTCCTTTGACAATAGGTTCATCAACATTAGGAACATGCAGCCTTGCAGCAGATCTGCATGCACAGAAAAACAAGGGGTTCGTGCAAGCTCATTGCCATTAGGTACTCAGTGTAGGTAAGTTCAACATAGGAGCCTTGAAGACAGCATTCCAGGCTCAACCAGACCCTATATGATAATGAGATGTATCTAGGCAGGTCTTTGCAAATGGTAGAGTCCGTATTCAGTTGTCTTAACATAATTGTTCAGCTGACCTAGGAATTGATTTCACTGCAGAAGATAAGTAGCATTTATGTATGCAGCGCCCACTCACTAGGGTTTCTCCAGAGCTTCTGAGGTTTAACAAGTACTGATGCTAATCCAGAGATCAGTCAACTGAACAATGAAATTAATTTATTCATTATTTATTCAGACAGCTTGGTAAGCACATACCATGCCAGGCATATAAATGTAAGGATAAGTAAGGACAAAAGGAGAAGGGGGAAAGTTCCTAACCTAGCAGGGGAAATGACTTTGCGTGTCTATCCGTGGTTTGTAAGCTAAAATCTTAGTGTAGTTAGGGAGATGCATGGAGAAAGAAAGAAAGAAAAGAAAGGAGAGAAGGAAAAAGAACAAAATACACAGTATGGTAGTGTCCGAGCCTCTGGACACTTCCAGTCTAGGTAGAGACAAAATACTACATAAAGTCAAAAGTGAAAAGATTATATATAAACTTGAAATTAAAATGTTAGCTTTACAGAAGGGAAGACTACTTGGAAGAAGAGGAGCCAGCAAGAAGGGAGTGTGGGGTAGGTGGGGGAAGGAGGAGGGTGGAAAAGAACAAAGTATACTGAGATGCTTTGCAAAAATGACATAAGCCATTACTTTGGATGTTAACTTAAAAATTAATTTTAAAACCTATTTTATTTTTTAAAATATATTTAAAGGATGTCAATCAGATCTCTCTCTCTCACACACACACACACACTCACACACACACACACTACATGCACATACACAATGTTGAACTTTGATACCATCTTGGGAACGCATTGGCACACACACACACACACACACACACACACACACACACGTACGCAGGCATGAGTGTTGAACTTCAATGTCATCTCAGGAATGCATTGGCACACACACACACTACATGCACATACACAATGTTGAACTTTGATACCATCTTGGGAACGCATTGGCACACACACACACACACACACACACACACACACACACACGTACGCAGGCATGAGTGTTGAACTTCAATGTCATCTCAGGAATGCATTGGCACACACACACACACACTACATGCACATACGCAATGTTGAACTTTGATATCATCTCGGGAATGCATTGGCACACACACATACACACACACACACACACACATGCACACACACACAGACACACACACACACAGGTAAGCAGGCATGAGCATTGGACTTCAATGTCATCTCAGGAACACACTGGCAATTTTCTCTGTCACTGAAGGACTCTGTCTGAAGAAGTCCTAATTAACAAGGTACCCTCTGAAATCCGACCTGAGAGGCTGGAAGGGCTCTCCATGCTGGCACAAGGCAATCTGTACACATCTGAAAAATGAGTCTGGAAGAAAAGCTTCAAGAATGGGTCACCTGCAGAATACACCCACTAGGGAGCCAGTTGCTGGGCGTTGTCAGATGACACATCAGCAGCCAATTACATTTGAATGTGTAATTACTGTATTTATCTTCTTATACTCTGCCAAAGTTCTACATGAGAAAAATATTTTCCCATATGATTTTGCACCAAGGTCTATTGGCTTTTTTAGTGTCATAAAGACTTTAAGATGGTAATTGTGATGCCTAAAATCAAGGTGTCCCTGGAAGAGAGACAGAAGAGGCACTCGTGTCTTTGTAAAGCTGCTAAAACTGCAAAACCCAACCTGAGCTGCTGGAAATGTGTATCCTAAGTGAAGCACGGTGGGGCTGATCACATGGAGGAGGCTGTGTCATGGAGGCGCTTACCTCATGGCAGGGCTTAGCTAATGGTGTGGTTTACATCATACAAGGGTTTATATTTTGACATCACAGTTGTGCCAAAGCAGACATTTTTTTTCTTGTTCATTGTTTGAAGTGATTGATTGATTACTTGATTGATTGGTTGATTGATTGATGGCTGGTTGGTTGGTTGGTTGATAGTTTGGGGTAGGTTTTTTTTCTAGTTTGCCTTTTTGTTTGTCATTGTGGTTTTTTGATATGCAGAATTTCAATTCTTGCACCTTATATAAATTAAAATATAAAGGATATGCCAATGCCTTCATGTCTTAAAGTGAATTTGTATAAAACCAGGACCACCTTCTGTCCCTATCAGTGGGACAGCCAACACAATTCATCTTGCCCCACACTCCTAATACTTGAAGTCATGAGGTTCAGGTCTTGTTCATGAGTCGCAGGTCTTGAGGTTTCTTGAAGAAAAAACAGCTTCCTCTGCCTGGATCTCAGAATGCCCTCTGCCCACAGCCTGTGAGTGAGCCAGCCAGTTAGTTTAAAAGTCAGCAGTCACTCTGCCTCCACACTTTGTTTGTGGAAGGCTGGCATCCCAGGCCTGGATCGGCTTCCCTAGTATTCCACAGAGTCTTACCCCTGAGGTCTTACCACGTGCAGCTGAGAGCAGCTGAGAGCAGTGAGCATGGATGTCCTCAGCTCCATCCTTCTTTCCTCTCTCTCTTGATTCCTAACCAGCATACCTCCCCTTAAGGTGCCAGGCTGCACGGCAATGGAGTCCAGAGAGACAAACAGCTCTTTTATGCTTCCAAACATCAATAATTCTCCTCTATGGAAAGTGGACACAAAGAATAGCTAGTTGGAAGGAAAGGGGAAGGAAAAAAAATAAAGTAAGAACAAAAGCACACTCAATATCTTGACATATTATTCTGCCACCAAAATATAAAACAAAAACAGAAAAAAAAGAAAACAAATCATTCTACTCTGAGAAAGCCAGAGATGAAGTAGCTCCAGTTCGGTACTCAATAAATAGCTCTCAGATTTCTACTGTAGTCAACGCAAAGTGGGAAAAAGCAAGTAGTAAGGGTGAAAACAGCCTGCTTTCTCATGAGCATACAGATGGAACAGACAACAAAAGGTCTAAATCTTGCCTCATTCACGCAAAAATGTGACACAATCAATACATACAAGGGTAGGCCTATCGCAGGGCTTCCTATTCCACAGCCAAGTAAACAGACTGTTCATATTTTGTCAGAATTTCTATGCATGCTGTTAATGAGCCACACTGCCTCTGTAATAGCCCCCAAATTTACTAGAGGTCATAGGATACTTACGATTTCACCCTACAGATGAAAACCTTTGAGACGGAAGTGACATAAGTAGAGCCAAGATTTCCAAATTCAGAGATGCCCCTCTCCTAGGTACTCAAGAAATGACTAACTAGAAATAAGGGGCTTGGGGCCCCCTGTATGGGTGGAGTACAAAAATGATGGAAAGAGTCTGATCCCTGATGGGGTACCCAGATGGGAAGAGAGTCCAAGATCTATCCCAGAGGTTTCCAATATGAAGGCATTAGCCAGAAGAGAGAATGGGAAGGAAGGACAGCAGGAGAAGGTGGCCATGCCATGAAAACCAAAGACAAAGGTTGCTCAAAGGAAGGAGAAAAGAATGAGGTTGGGAACCAGGCAGAGGAAGCTGTGATGTTTCACTGGGCTGAGCAAGAACAAGTCACTCCTGGCTATGCCAAGCAGCTCTAACAGAAACCAGACTGGAACACTACATTCCAAAGAACAAGAGAAACATTGCCACAGACTACCCTTCCGGTAAGTATGCCTTCATTGCTTCCATAAATACACCTATTCTACCCTGGAGAAAGACCAAAGCATTTCATACTTGCCACAAAAATTAGCAAAGCAAAATAGTTTCACCTAATGAAAGAAATTAGATATATAGATGTATATAGGACAGGAGGAAATTAACAAAGCATGTAGGTCTGAGGAAATGACTTGGAAAAAAAAGGAACGTATGCTAAAAATGTTGTTGAACTGACACATGGCAATGAGTTATATACACAGAGTAGAGAAGATAGATACTGGCGATTAATTCAGAACGTGATTTTGTGAAGCATTTTCTTCTCCTATACCATACCTTTGTATAATACAAATTTCACTGGTGAGAACCCCTTTTATCATTTAAAAAAATCAACCTTATTTCGTATTTCAAGTGAATACAATGATTATGCAAAGTACCATATTGAAATTTTTAAAAAGTACTCTTAACTTAATTGTGACCAAATTTCAAATAATTCTGTAATGTACATCCTAAAAGAGCACCGAACAGCTCCCGGGAAAGATGTTTCAACTTCGCCAGACAATAGGGGCTCGTAATAAAATATCCTCTCAGGGACAGCTTCCAAAAGTCAGAAATTAACTCCAAACTGCACAACAAAGAAATATTCTTCCGCGAAAATTAGAATCTGGTGTGGTAAAAGCCACAGATGGAAAACTGCCTTCAAAGGGAAGTTTGCATCATTTTCCTTCTGTATCTGCCTCTATGGTGAGCATTTGATTTGTTTCTTCTTCTAGTTCTGATAAATTGCCAATGAGTGGGCTGGGAATATAGCTCAGAACATTTGCTTAGCACGTATGAAGTTCTAAGTTCAACTTCCAGCCCCACAAAAATAAACAGACAGCCATTAATTACAGGAATACAATGTTTTCCTAGGAGTGCCAGACAATCTGGAGAACTCTTACAGCTAGTAAATCAAAAGCCGTGAAACCACTGTGCAGCAAAATCACCATCACTAGTGTTTATGCACCTGACTACAATGGGCTCCCGGAGAGGGGGTTTCATTATTCTACAGTATGAGTTCAACTATGGATCCTGCTCCCCTTGTAAACCTGGCACTCTGGGTCTGGATTCTATACCTGTGACTGAAAGACAGGGCAGTGGGTGTGCAGCCCGGAAGCCCAAGGGGAACTTAGCTTCTCTGAGGTGGTCCTGACTCATCAGCCTGTCACAGCCAGTGATGGACTGAGCCAGAGCAGGGATACAGCAGAGAGAGGAAGGCTATCAATTAGCTCTGTGCCCTAGACAGTCTTAAACTCTCAGCCAGGTCTCCAATTCATATCTATTTCTAGACACATGGAGTTTTTTTTCCTGTTCCAGAATGCATTGTCTATTTCATTTTATAACCCAAAATAGATATGGCTGGGGATTTGACCACATTATGAAATCATGTCTCTGATGCACTGCTGCTCAGTTAGATCTTTCTTCTGTCTACTGAACAGCTAGCTGTACAATTTACGTTTTTCTATAACTTTAGTCTAACATTTCTATTATTTCCTTTCACTCTCCATAAACAAGCAACAAAAGTCTTTTGAGCATCGTTCATTTATTCATTCCCATGCAAGGCTACTATGACTCACTCCGGGTGGAACTCAGATACAATTTTATTGGTAATTAGAGAATGCTTAGATTTTTTTTTAAAGTGCTATCCCTTAATTCTACAAGTGAGAAAACAGCTAGCTTAATCATACTCTGTGACATGATAAGGCATACTAAAAATGACCCAGCCCTAGGGTTGCCATTGGAAGCACTACAGGGCTGTATCTATATACATAGGTCAGTAGCATCAATATAAAAAAGGCTGTGTGTTTTAATTATTTGGAACTATTTGTCTGCCCCAGAAGATAACACTCTAGAGACTATACTGTGTTCATTTAACCCTAGACAATCTCATCTTTTATGCAGCAATGCTTATGAGGGACTGGCTGGAAAAGGGGAGAGTTTCATCAGAATTGTAAAAGAAACAAAAGAGAATAATTTGGGGTGAATATAATCAAAGTACATTTTGTAAGTGTGTTACAGGAAATATTAAAAAGACTATTTGTTTCTGCGCTACACCGGGCACTGGCAGGCCATATGGCTCCCGCTGGGTATTCTCAACTGAGAGGTCTCTCTGGCCCGGAGCTACTGAAATGTCTGTACCCATCTCTCTAACTTCCTTTCGCGGATCGCTGCCATGCCAGCTCCACGCAAGGACCACCCACCCCACGGTCAGTCACCACAACACCCAGCAACCCGGTAGAAAGAAAACTCTAGACGCTGATAATTAATCAGTCAGATTTATATATCAATTAATTATCAATTCACAAGATTCCCACACAATAAATTCAGAGACAATTGATAATGGTACAACCTAGATTAGACAAGTTATCCCAATTATTCTACCCTTTATGATATTAAGTCTACCTGTGGCTATTTAAAACCATGCTGATTCTGAATCATGCTGCTCGTTGCCCTCCATCTCCTTCTTTCTTCCTTCCCCTTTGTTGCTCTGTCTCCCCAGCTCCTAGCTCCACCTCCCCTTTCCCCTGTCCAATCACAGGCCTCCTGCTGCACTAATATTTAAATTAATTGAACGGAGAAAATCCTGCCACATATGGTTCCCGTTGAGCCCACATTAGACAGAATCCTGCCTTACGTATGACACTTTCATACATAAGTGTATGAAAATGTCAAAATGAACTCCATCATTATGTATAATTAATACATGTTAATAAGAACTTTTTAAAAATTTTCCCATCTTCAGTTTGTCTTCTGGCTCAGTGGTTGAGCTGACCTCATGGAAACAGTTACTGAGTAACTAGTGTCACTTATAAAGGCAACACAACACAGCAGAAGAACTGGCAACATAGTTCCATGACCAGACAGTTGCCTAGCATAGTGAAGACTTCAAGTTCAACTTCCACCTCTACAGAATCACTTAAAAATAAAAGAACTGATTCTTCGAAGTTACCTGCATGCCTCCAAACCAAACACTGTGAACTATATGTTTTGTTAAAATGCTTTTGTTTGGTGAAAGAAGACTCTTTCTTCTATTGTCCACTTCTTCCTCAAAACTGTCAGTTTGCATTACGTTTTTATAATCGTGTGAATTTTATTGCGTGTGCATGTGTAGATTGCCTCTATGTTTGCATGTGGTGTGTGCCCGTGCTTGCAAGTATACTAACTCATGTGTAAGATCAGGAGAAAGATCAGCCCTGGGTGTCCTCTTTGATCACTCTCCACTATAGTTTTTTTAAGACAGAGCTGTCACTGAAGGTGGGGCTTCTTGATTTAACTACTCTAGCCATCAATGAGCTCCAAGGGCTCACTTGTCTCCACCCACCCTGTCCCCGCCTCGGCACTGAGATTACAGACTCGCCTGGGATCCAAACTCAGGTCCTCATGCTTTCAAAGCAAGCATTTTACCAGCTAAGTCATCTCTCCAGTACTAAATCACTTTAAATACTTTAAATATTCATACGTGTAGCCCATGAACACTTGAGGAAGCAAGGCAGGATCTCCACGTAGTGAAACCTGAGAGCAGTGAGAACAAACTAAGGGTTGCCACAATAAGTAGGCACAAACCGTTTGTAGGGAAGGATGATAACATTTGGGAGTGATCCCAATCCTCTTTCTGTCCCTGCCATAGGCTCCTCAGAAGCCGACTTCCAAAAGAGAATGGCAATACTAACCAAGATGCCCCAGGAACTTATCCACATTATTGAATGCTCTAATGAGAAGATCAGAAACCTGAAGCAACTCATGCAGCAGTTCAAGCCGCCAGATCACACCTGCAGGGATATTTAGGGAGGGCAAACAAGCAAAAGAAGAGTCTGGAATAATGAAATTTTATATAGCACTGCCTACTAAATGGCTCTCTAGGGTAGAAGGTCATAATTTGTTTTCTGTTTTTTGTTTCTTTAACTTCCTCTAATGAGTTGTGGCCATACAACTTGTAAACTTTGCAGTTGTTACATGTTCTGATCTCTGCTTTGGTTACAGTAAGACTCTCAATATAACTCAGCTCTGCCTTGACACACACTAATGAAGCATTCTGCAGTCCAGCTGTGTTTCTAAAAGCCTGTGGACCCACTATCCACCCCCACTTCCGTTCTAAGTGGACCTACATTATTGTGTTTAAAATCTGTTCCACATCAGATGTCTGGGAGTACTCAAAGTCAAAGCAAGTCTAACCTGAGTCCTGTCCCCATCCACCCCTGCCTCTTCATCCTTCCTCATTTTTCCCATAATCCTCTGAGTCCACATAGATTTTTGTTTCCTGAGACAGACCTACTTTCTTCCAGATCCCAGGTTAATCTTAGGGTTGACTTGAGTGCCTCCATTGCTCTGTGGACTAAACCCATAAACCTATATGTGTGAGGGGACTTGCAACTGTTGGCCTACCACATAACTCTAGTTTTAACATCAAAACAAATACAGCTTTTGTTTCCATCAGGGATCATTATCCACAAACAGATAAGACCCAAGTCAAAATGAAGAAAGACAGAGGGATTCAGTCAGCTGAGCAAGTAGCTCAGCAATAGAATCTTAGGTTCACCTCCCATCCTGTAGCACTATCCTGGACCATGACAAGACAAAGGCAGTCTATTTTCAGCATACTGACCAAAAGTGGACCCTTAAAGACACATTCTCATAAATTTTCCTCCAGGAGAAGAAAACAACTGGACCAAATTGGGCTTCCATTGCAAAGAAGACTGACATAGGGGATGTGGGGTGAACATAAGCAAGTGTCTAGCCTCCACTTGGCCTTGGCATTGCTGCCACAAGCTCACACTGTTGCATGCCTGGGAAAGCTAAACACAAACATTAGGTACACAGATTTAAGTAAGAAAAGGATGCTCAACTTTTTAAGTTTTTAATCCTAATATCATGTGTATAAAAGATTGCTGGAAACTAAAACTAGTTTGAAACTCCATCTCAATCCAGTCAGAACAGTCAGGATTAACAAAACAAATGGAGCAGATGCTAGCAGGGATGCAGAGAAAGGTTAACATGTTCTCATTGCTATGGGGGTGAAAACTGGTACAGTCACTGAGGGAATTTGTTACGGTAAATTTTTAACCCAACTTACCAAATCAGTCAATTCACAACTCAGTTAATTGGTATACAAGCTACTCGCCTAGATTTGGCAGATCTACCACTACACTGCTCTATTCCCATCTCTTAGATCCCATGTGACTTGCGATTTCTCCAAGTCACATGCTTCCATCTTCCTTCTACCTTGTCCTCCTCCATCATAGTCCTCTCCAGTCTCCTCCCCTCCCCCCATCTCCTCTCTCCCCTTCTCCCCCAAACTTCTCACCTCCACCTTCCTTCCCTCCTGCTGCCCAATCATTGGCCTTTGCCTTTATTTGAAAAGTTAAGGTGGGGAGAAGGTTCACAAGGCACCTGTATACAGTGATTTGCTCCTCGTCTGCAGTGCTTCCCAGGAGAGGAGAATTAGCATCAAAATACAAGACCAGTGCTATCCACAACAGGAATCGATGTAGAGGTTCCTCAAAAAAACTAAAGATCTGTCACAAGATTCAGCCATACTATTTCTTTCTTAATCACTGTTCTATTGCTGTGAGGATGACCAAGGTAGCTCTTATAAAAGAAAGCATTTAATTGGGGGTCTTGCCTATAGATTCAGAGGTTAGTCCATTCTCATCATGGCAGGGGGCATGGCAACAGTCAGCAGAGTCCTGGAGAAGTAGCTGAGAGCTGCATCCTGGTCCAAAAGTAGAAAGCCGGAGAGCTGGGCCAAGCATGGCTCCACCCCCGGTGACACACTTCCTACAATAAGGCCGCACTTACTCTAACAAGACCACACCTCCTAATCCTTTCAAATAGTGACACTCCCTGGTGATTAAGGATTTAAATATAAGAGTCTTTAGGACTATTCTTATTCAAACCAGCATAACCATTCTTGGACATACATTCAAAGAATTCTCTCTACATCTTACTACACAGATACTTACTCATCCACGTTCATTGACTGTTCTATTTATAATTCAAGTTGGAAACAGCCTAGCTGTCTATCAACTGATGAATGGAAAACAAAAACATTTACACAACAGAACTGTGAAGGAAAACGAGCTAGGCAGTGGTGGCACAGACCTTTAAACCCAGCAAATATAAAAGAAATTTAAACGAAGTTACCAAGTTATGGAGGAGCGATGCCCCAACCAGACATCATATGCTAGCAAATAAAACTCCTAGTACCCATAAATGGGTTGTATCTTTTT
>JADRCC010518020.1:0-19382 GCA_019843855.1 Hylomyscus alleni
ACAGTGAGAGGCCAACATGAACCACAAAAAGACAAGGATGAAGCTGCAGGAGAGGAAATCAAACACAGCTGCTGAGGATAAACGTTCCACCACAGTTTAGGGTGTGGTTCTTATCTGCACTCTGACTTTACATGGATTGGCATGGGAAACCACTAGTGTTTTGGACAGAGCCTGGGTCTATAGAGAGAAGTAGAGCGATGTTCTGAAAATGCTGTACTCCTGGACACTGGGTGGTCATTTGAAAACCATAGTTTTAAGCCGGGCGGTGGTGGCGCACGCCTTTAATCCCAACACTTGGGAGGCAGAGGCAGGCGGATTTCTGAGTTCGAGGCCAGCCTGGTCTACAGAGTGAGTTCCAGGACAGCCAGGGATACACAGAGAAACCCTGTCTCGAAAAACCAAAAAAAAAAAAAAAAAAAAAAAAGAGTGAAAACCATAGTTTTAGAGAGAGTATTTACAAGTAAGAGGTAGAAACTATCTTGTTAGTTAAAGTGTAACGTATCTAATGTATTAGGCAAATATCATTCTAAGATTAACAAGATGATAAGTGATTAAAATACATAGATTTTGGGTTTGTGTCCTTTATCTAGGAGATGATGCATAGACACCATGACGTGTTTGTTTCACTTCAGCAGAGCTGAACATGCATGGTAATTTACCATAACAAAATTTCCCCAAAGGGGAAGTAATAGCAAGAAAGAGGCTGATTTCAGATCTCTTTCATCCGTCCTGAAGCACTGGAAGGAGAAGACAAGTGAGTTGAAGATCATGGTATTTAACAGTTAAATCCAACAATTTTTTTCTTTGAGATGAGAGACCACACATATTGTTCACTTCAACACATATATTCAGTATTTTTACATCAACTTCTAGACAGTATAAAACAGAAATTTAATGGAAAAAGAGATTGGAAAAGAAAAGGAAAACATTCTCACTTTTTATATAAATTGTTCAAGTAGGAAGCTAAAGAACTGCAATTCTATTCACATTAATAAAAACAATTGTACTTAATATTAATAGTGTTAATATGAAACAAATAGTAGCAAATCTACAGATATATAGTATAGTACCATTATAATAAAAACTTTATGTTGTTAAAAAAATGGAAAAGATCCAAATACACAGAAAATTATGTAATATCAAAAATATAAAAGTTAAATTTCACCTCATGAATACAAATGTGTAAGACCTTGTTAAGCTTTTATTTTCTAAGTTTTGTTTATAAATTAGGCAACTATATCAATTTAAGTAGAGTTACATTTCTTTGAAGAATTTTACAGGAGAATGCTAATGTATGAAAATCAAAAGGAAGATAACACCTGAAAACACAAAACAAATTCAACAGATTTGGTAATTAATATTAAATTAATATTAAACTTTATTCTACAGTTACACTAATGTTAGCAGTCTATAGACATCTGTTAACAGAATATAAAGCCTGAGTAGCTAAGACACACTCATGAACAAGGAGTAAAACGAACAAAGAGTAAACTCAATCAATAGGAAAACAAGTTTTATTTAATTATGTAAAATTACAGGAATGTTAAGTATATTCAAGTTGTTCTGTGACACAGAATCACTCATTCCATTAAACTTCCCATCATCCCAGATTATGATACTGTGCCCATTAATACTTCCTCACCTATGTGGAACCCCTGTTAACTCTAATTAAATATTCTATCTCTGCAACTTAGGTAATGAATTTTCTGAAAGTTTAATATAAACAAAATTATATAATGTATCTTTTTGTGTCATTAATAGTCTTTCCCTCTCTCCCTCCTTCTTGGCTCACTTACACAGAAACAACCTTCAAGAATAAAATGTGCTATCCTTAATCTGTGGCCCTACCATGTTTAATGTATTGATCTTGGCCTAGAGTGTCTAGAACCTTGAACTGAAGTAAAATTTTTCTATATTTTATAACTAATGCATTACAAGTATTTTCTTATATACATAGGGGCATGGGTAATTACATGTAAAATATTTTAAAATTCCATTATTTTCTTCAAGAATTCACCATTTGATGTTCCCATTAGCAATAACAAAGGTTACGATTTCTTCATGCCCAACAATGTCTACTACTTTTTAGGTTTTTGTTATTTATTTTTACTTTTTACAATTTTTTTGTTGCTGTTCATTTGTTTTCTTGATTTCTTTTTGAACTCGATACTCTTGGCTTTAGTTATTAAGTGCTAAAATTAAAAAGATACTCCAGTATGTCTGATTTATGTGGGGCTGAATGAAGATTAAACCAGTGCCTTATAGGTGCTAAGCAAATATCCTATTAAGTGAGCAATAAATGGGAGCTTCTGGTTTTGCTTTAGGTATTAGCCATCTTACTTGTTATACTGGCTATCTTATCTGTAGTTAAACACACATGCACACACACATGCACACACACACACACAAACAAACACTAAACATTTTTACTTGGTTAGTATTTCTGAGCATGTTGTTTCGTTCTGTAGCATTCCATACTTAGTTACTTTTCTGTTACTTTATAGACTATAAAAAACAACCTAGGGGAGAAAAGGTTTTCTTCTTTTTACAGTTCCAGAGGGAATTAGGTCCACCAAGATGAAGAAGGAATGGGAGCAAAGCATAGGCTAGCCATGCAGTCAGAAAGCAAACTGACCACGTTTCATATCCTCCTAATGTTATGGTCTAGAAGTCTTGATCAGGATTATTTTCTTGACCAGTTAAAGAATTAACAGGGAGCAAGTATCCTTATTACATGCTGGACCATCTTCTGGGTATATGCCCAGGAGTGGTATAGCTGGGTCGTCTGGTAGTACTATGCCCGATTTCCTGAGGAACTGCCAAACTGATTTCCAGAGTGGTTGTACCAGCTTGCAATCCCACCAGCAATGAAGGAATGTTCCTCTTTTTCCACAACCTCTCCAGCATATAGTGTTACCTGAGTTTTAGATCTTAGCCATTCTGACTGGTGTGAGGTGGAATCTCAGGGTTGCTTTGATTTGCAATTTCCCTGATGACTAAGGATGTTGGACATTTCTTTAGGTGTTGGTCAGCCATTCATTATTCCTCAGTTGATAATTGTTTAGCTCTGTACCCCATTTTTAATAAAGTTACTTGGTTCTCTGGAGTCTAATTTTTGAGTTCTTTGTATATATTGGATATTAGCCCTCTATTGGATATAAGATTGGTAAAGATCTTTTCCCAATCTGTTGGTTGCTGTTTTATCCTGTTGACAGTGTCCTTTGCCTTACAGAAGCTTTGTAATTTTGTGAGGTTCCATTTGTCAATTCTTGATCTTAGAGCATAAGCTATTGGTGTTCTGTTTAGGAAACTTTCCCCCGTGCCCATGTGCTTGAGGTTCTTCCCCACTTTCTTTTCTATTAGTTTCAGTGTATCTTCTTTTATGTGGAGGTCTTTGATCCATTTGGACTTGAGCTTTGTACAAAGAGATGAGAATGGATCAATTTGCATTCAACATGCTAACCACCAGTTGAGCTAGCACCATTCGTTGAAAATGCTGTCTTCTTTTCCACTGGATTGTTTTAGCTCCTTTGTCAAACATCAAGTCAAACTATAGGTGTGTGAGTTCATTTCTGGGTCTTCAGTTCCATTCCAGTGATCCACCTGTCTGTCATTGTACCAATACCATGCACTTTTTATAACAATTGCTCTGTAGTAAAGTTTAAGATCAGGTATGGTGATTCTACCAGAGGTTTTTTTATTGTTGAGAATAGTTTTTGCTATCCTAGGTTTTTTGTTATTCCAAATGAATTTGTGAATAGCTCTTTCCAAGTCTGTGAAGAAATGAGTTGGAATTTTGATGGGGATTGCATTGAATCTGCAGATTGCTTTAGGCAAGATGGACATTTGTAATTTAATAATCTTACCAATCCATGAGCATGGGGAGATCTTTCCATCTCCTGAGAACTTTTTTGACTTCCTTCTTCAGAGACTTGAAGTTCTTGTCATACAGATCTTTAACTTGCTTAGAGTCACTCCGAGGTATTTTATATTTGTGACTATTGTGAATGATGTTGTTTCCCTAATTTCTTTCTTGTTCAGAGCAGCCTTATTTATAATAGCCAGAAACTGGAAACAACACAGATGTCCCTCAACAGAGGGATGGATACAGAAAATGTGGAACATTTATACAATGGAGAGCTACTCAGCTATTAAAAACAATGAATTTATGAAATTCTTTGGGAAATGGATGGATCTGGAGAATATCATCCTGATTAAGGTAACCCAATCACAAAATGGTATACACATATGGTATACAGTCAGTGATAAGTGAATAATAGCCCAGAAGATAAGAATACCCAAAATACAATCCATAAACCACAAGAAACTACAGAAGGAAAACTAAAGTATGAATACTTCAATCCTTATTAGAAGGGGGAAAATACCCATGGAAAGAGTTACAGGGACAAAGTATGGAGCAGAGACTGAAGGAAAGACAATCCAGAGGTTGCTTCACCTGGGAATCCTTCCCGTATTCAATCACCAAACCCAGACACTATTGTGGATGCCAGCAAGTACTGGCTGACAGGAGCCTGATATAGCTGTCTCCTGAGAGGCTCTGACAGTACCCAAATAATACAGAAGTTGAGGCTCACAGCCATCCATTGGACTGAGCACAGTGTCCCCAATGATGGAGATAGAGAAAGGACCCAAAGAGTTGAAGGGTTTGCAGCCCCTTAGGACAAAGAACAATATGAACTAACTAGTACCCTCAGAGCTCCCAGGGACTAAACCACCAATCAAAGAGTAAACATGGTGGGACTCATGACTCCAGCTGCATATGTAGCAGAGGATAGCCTAGTTGGTTATCAATGGGAGGAGAGGCCCTTGGTCCTGTGAAGGGTCTATGCCCCAGTGTAGGGGAATACCAGGGCCAGGATGCAGGAGAGAGTGGGTTGGTGAGCAGGGAGAGGGAACGGGTTTTTTGTTTTGTTTGTTTTGTTTGTTTTGTTTTGTTTTGTTTTTCTGGAGGGGAAAAAGGGAGAGTAGATATCATTTGAAATTTAAATAAAGAAAATAACTAATAAAAAGAAGAATTAACAGGGAGGCCATTTCTCAAGCAAAGAAACCATAAATACAGCGAACAGAAACTAACAATACCCACCGTTGAAAAACAGGCTTTTATGGGAATTAAGGAAGGATGTTCAATTTAAATGCATGTTTTTTAGTGGAATACAATCGATAATATAGAATTCAATCCACAGATATATTGGCAGTTGAATTTTCAATATGGGCACCAAGTGTATACTTATTAACATTTCCATATCAACTTTGGCTTTGTGTGTGTGTGTGTGTGTGTGTGTGTGTGTGTGTGTGTGTGTGTGAATCTAAATCCCTAATTTGGAAAATCAAAACCTTTGGTAAAATATGAAAATACTTATATTTTCATTTATTACGATGAACACAAAGATATAACAATTACATGAAGATATCTACTAACATCAAATTAAAAGAAATTACAGAAAACACAACAGCAAATAGTGATATCTATGGCCAACATCCTTTGAACTGGAACCAAAACATGTAGTAAAGAAGCAATGAAGTTAGTTGGCAGAGCTGATGTTAATTTTAGTTGTTAGATTGACTGATATGCAGCTACCAGTAATCACCATTGCAACCCCATCAACTTTGCTAGCTTAGAGCCTGGTGTGCTTTTGGAAAATCATCTGCCTGTTGTTCCAAGAAGTAATGTCCTTTAGGAAAAACACATCTTCTAATTGACAATTTGGCAAGAAATTATATTAATATTATTAATCTTTTTAGATTGAAATGTTACATTATTCAAATGCCATCTATGGAAGCTCATTGGTAGATTTCAGTATTCATCACAGGCTAGAATTATTTGTGATTATTTTTAATATTTTAAAAATTGTTGTGGAATATTATGACATGAAATGAGTAATTGCCCTACTTATCAAAGTCAAAGCAGGGAAAACAGAGAGTGTAGTCCCAATATCTAACTGGAAAATGAGTCTATGTGTTTTTAGAAAACTTACCTTTGTTTTTGTCATGTGTCCACAAGTTTTCGCATCAATAGAGTATGTATTTCAAATAGAAATTTTAGAACATCCAAAAAACATACAGTCAGGAAAATAAATTAAATACATTACCCAAACAAGAAAGATTGTTTTCCATTTCAGGATTGTAAAAATTTAAAATATTCCTCTGAACATATTTGTTTACATTGCTGCAAAATAAAGGCAGTCTATTCTTCATTGGTGCATGTGTATTTAGATTCCAAGGCATAACTACAGTGTGTGTGTGTGTGTGTGTGTGTGTGTGTCTATAAGAGAGAAAAACCTTATATATAAATATCAGTGCTTTTGTATATTCGTGTTTCTCTCAGAAAGTACTACACTAACTATAGAGAAAACAGTCAAAAGTCCTCAAACTACATTGCTAGGGTAGCAAAACAATAATGTTGTATAACTGTTGCTGTTGCTATGAATACCAAACTGGACTGTCTCTCAACCCAGAATTCTCCTATTTTCTGATAATATAAGAAGCAGTTACCTAGATAATATTACATAGCCAACAATCTCAATTTTAGTTCTCAGAATATATATCAAACATGTATCCTAACACTCAAAGTTTCATCAGAATATTTTTTATTTAAAACTAAATAAGTTAATACCCCAAACAAGCAAAACCAAAAACAGTGAAGTAAATGATTCACCTGAAGACACTGGTACTCTGCAAAATCAAGTTAAACCAGTTTGTAAATTATTCTTGACAAATGAGAAAATGTGGGTGGAGACCTGAACATATGATTTAAAATGATTGAGGACCTTAGTGATTTAGGAAGACTGTCCTGGGGTGGCAGAAGACATGAAGCAGAGTAGAGTTTGGGCAGTAGGACCAGATTCATGGGTGAGCAGTGATGCCAAAATCTGGCCCTGTCACATCACATCGTTAATCGTTAATGTTTTACACCATACAGCCTACCAGAGTGTTAGTGCTGTCAAGGTCTTAATTTTCTTGACAGATGACAATTAGAAGTGATTTGTGAATTAATAACAATATTCTGTATTATGATTTAGATGGACTTTGCATTGGCTAGCCATACATTTATGCTAATGAAGGTCTATTAGATTTAAAATGAGGGCTGGGTGATTTACATTTCGATTGACTGAGAATTTAGAGTTTATTGCCTGGGGAAAGCCCTAATTCTCATATATTATGATTGACTGCTCTCTCTTTATGAGGACATAATTTGATTTTAGCCAGGACTTACAATGGAGTTTAGCTTTTTCTCCTTAATATTTTTAATGTAGTGTTTATTTTGGTCTTTGCATAAATTATGTGCCAGAATGCCTTTCCCAAACCACACAGCTGCTCTCCAATTCCAGTGAATTTTGGTTAATGCACCATTGGCCTGGTCCATCTTGTGCCTGCCCATGTATTAATACCCAGCTGTGCACAGCTCAAAATTCTCTCAAGCATATAATAAATAAGTTCCAATGCCTTAGAACCTTCTGCTTCAGTTGATACAAGAGCATTTTCTTGTTTTGTTTTCCACTTTTAGCTAAGGTTTTTCTTGTTCTCTCATAATATTTTAGTCAATCACAATAGAAGACAAATTTTAAATAAGTTAAATTTCTATTTCTAAAACATTTTCAGCATTATGTTCAAAGAAAAGAATTTTTTTTGTAAAAAAGTACTTGCATTGCTAGTAAGTAAAATATTAGTTATAAGTCCACTTGCTAAAAGTAGTTTGTACTTCAGTTAATGGAATATCTTTCATTAAACTTATTTTAGAAATTAAGGTAATTATGTTGGGTTAAATATATATTTTTCTCACTGAACACTTTAAAACAAATAAAGACGATACTTACATTTGTTTGATGTTCCTTTAGTGAGAATTATGTAGAGACATACATAGAAACAAAAGTTGATCATAGATACAACTGGCTTTAATATTTTTTACATGTACAAGAAAATAAATATTATGTTGCCAGAATGATTTAACAGCATTCCAATTGCTTCTCTGTTCTTATTTTAACATCTCCTTTTTTTACTTAGAAATAACATTTTTTCATATAGTTGGATCACAGTGTTTCCCTATCCCAACCCTTCTGTACTCTTGCCCACCTCTCCACCCACCCAAGTCCAAGATTTCTCTCTTTCTCTTTAAAAAGCAAACAGGAAAATCTTGCACATCATTTATTCATGTGAATTTTGTGATCAGGCTTGTTATCTCAGGCTAAAAGACAGAGCTAGCAATGGGCAATCTAATCTGGCTTGCACATTTTTATTTTCTCTGTAACTTTTTGGGAGTGTATTAGAAGTGAGAGGTGACTGCTTAAGACTTTCAGGGGCAGAGAAATAACTTGTCAATCCATTTTGGTACCACAAATTAGTGGCAAATACATCTAAAGCCATTAAAAGACCTGACCTGTAAGTATGGAAGATATCAACTGTAAGGAAAGTTCACAAGACAGCAGAAAGCAAAGCACAAAGTTGGTTTTAAGCAGTCGGCATGTGAGTAAGTCAGCTCTTCTTATAAACTCGGAGGCTTTAAAGGTATCCCAGCCATAACAGGCATAATTTCAATCCCCAGTAAAAATAATGACCAAGTTAGATGTGATTGGACTTCAAAAAAATAAATTTTAAATGTTATCTTGTATAAAGTATATCTAGCTTTTGAGCATAAACTTTGATAACTTACTAATCTGGAAAATCAAATTATACACATTAAAGCTTTTATAGAGGAGATCCAAGAATTCACTCACATCTTATATCTATCACAATAATCTTATAACCTAGACAGCATCATCCTTCATTTTCAGAATTATAGAAGTTTATGCAAAAGCTAAATTGTTTGCCTAAGAAGGTAAAAATTTCGATTCAAATTCTATGTGACTCCAGCATCTCTTCAATTTATGATTCAGTGTCAAGAATGCCTGTATTTTAGGGAGTAGCCAACACATGACTGTTTTCACAAGGTTTGAATGAAATAATAATACTGGGTGTACTTTGAATATTTCCTCCTCTAATCACCCTAGAAGGAGGCAGAAACTATTTTGGATTTTGATTTGATTGTGTTTTTTTCAACACTTCCTGTGAACAAATAAGACTTCAGTTTAGAAATGAAAAGTCTATATAATTCAGCTCGTGATATTATTACTTTTTTTTTTCTTTAAAATTTAACTTTTCTATGTCTGTACTTTGAAGTTGTGTTCATCGGTGCCTAATTCATTGAGACAGATAGTATCCTTCTGTGTTGTGATATTCTACCTAGTGTGCTTGAAAGTAATTTTCAGATTCTCATCCTTAAACCTATTCTCTAGCTCTTCATAAGAACCTTTTTGACTGAAAAAGACAGAACCTGAACTTAAACCTAAACTTGGTCAGTACAAAAAGATAAGTAAGCCACTATTTTAAACGTAAATGCCAGTTTTTAGAGCAGATATCCCAGATAAATGAGGGCCTGGATTTTCTTATAGTCAAAGCTATTCCTACCCATGTAAATTAAATGGGAAGAGCAAACTAGGAATATGCCCACAATAAGATTTTCTCCCTTTTTAATTTGTGTGTAAAACATAGTGTTATAAAAGATCAAATGTAAAAAAAAAAGTAGTTTTTTTTTTCTTGTAGCAAATAATAGCTAGGTAATTGTAAGTTTAATTCAGTAAGTATAAATATGAGTTCATTTAAATATCAAGTAGTCAAATAATAAGCATGTAAACAAGTACAATAAATAATATTGGGTAGTCACCAACGTTATTCTAAGAATAGAATCTGTACTGACTGGTTCTGTATGTCAACTTGACACAGGCTGGAGTTATCACAGAAGGGAGCTTCAGTTGGGGAAGTGCCTCCATGAGATCCAGCTGTGGAGCATTGTCTCAATTAGTGATCAAGGGGGTAGGGCCCCTTGTGGGTGGTGCCATCCTTGGGCTGGAAGTCTTGGGTTATATAAGAGAGCAGGCTGAGCAAGCCAGGGGAAGCAAGCCAGTAAGGAACATCACTCCATGGCCTCTGCATCAGCTCCTGCTTCCTGACCTGCTTGAGTTCCAGTCCTGACTTCCTTGTGATAAACAGCAATGTGGAAGTAAGCCAAATAAACCCTTTCCTCCCCAACTTGCTTCATGGTCATGATGTTTGTACAGGAATGGAAACCCTGACTAAGACAGAATCTTATTATTTTGATTAAGTTTAAATAGACAGAAATAGTAATGCAGTATTGTTTTAAACTGAATTATTTTTCTTGACTAGTATAAATTAATGAATTCTATACTTAATAGACAGTTGCCCTGACTATGGAAGAACTTAGTTTTTGTATGTTTGCTGCTTGTTTGTTTGTTTACATCCAAATGTTGCGTCCTCTCCCATGCTACCTCCTTCACAGAGTCCCAGCCCCATCCCCTCTTCTCCTCTCCTCTGAGAGGGTGGGGCCCCTTTGGTATTCCCAAACCTGGTGCCTCTAATTCTTCTATTTACTCTGTCCTTTTCTTGAATTTTATAATTTGGAGTAATTTAGAGTAATGAGCTACATTCCCAGTAAGAGAACATACAGTATTGACTGATAGCATATATTAATGTATATTTTGAGAGTAATAATCAAGGTCATATTCATTTGTCTTGGGAGAGCAGTTTTAATATGATAAACTAAAACATTCAAGAAAGGCAACTGCATTTTAGGAAATAAACTTCTATAGTGAATATTCTGGGGACAATAACATGCATATATGTTCATATTATAATTATAAACAATTGGGCACAAATACTTGGACAAACGGAGGGTCTTTATGTACTTGGGCTATTGAAGGTGTCATAGAAGATTGCGGATTTTGAATGGGCTTCAAAGGGTATGGGATTGTCACAGCAAGAACAAGGATACTCAATACACTGGAAAATACACAAGTAGAGACAAGTATATGATATGCCAGGGCTTGTCATATCACTCAGTAATAAAAATATAATGCTGGTCACAATGAACACCATACAAATGTGACATTAAATTTTGTGTCCACTTTAAGAAAAAAAAAAAAACAAGGAAGAAACATAAAAAATATTGTGATTTGAAGATGTCGATGATATAAAATTGGTTGCATACATTGCATTTCATGGTGTTCCTAATAGAAACTAAATGCTATATAAAAACTATATATAACATAAAGTATATGCTATATGCTATATTTGCTAGCCATTTTAGTGTAAACTAAGACTACTATCAATTGCTCATATACACATATACACATAAGTCTACAGGGTCTTCCTCAACTGTTCAGTTCAGGTCATCTGGCTGGGCGCTTTCCACAGGGGAGGCAGGAGATCCTTATTGAAGTATTTAGTATGTTCACTTCACAAGTGAAATATTTTTTAAATTTCAGAAAAAAAATACAAACACAAAATCTAACATAAATGGCACTTTGAGACTCATCCCATAGAACAGTCTGCTCTGTTTGCCAGCATAGATTGCCTTTTCCTTATCACACCTGCACTGACATGTCTCTCCCTTCTCACTGTCAAATATACACTTGGTTTCTGGATCCTCTTCCTATAATTTTCAGGGCTTGTATTCTACAGAGTTCTCCATTTTCTCTTCCACATTCTTCTCCTTGCACAAACTCACTCTTTCAGGGATAGCTCATTCTCTTATGCATATGGTAAGGTTACAAGCCCATCGTTTCTACTCCACACATAGTCCTCTAACCCATATATGGAGCTATGACATCGCTCTTCCCTTAAAGGAAAACATGATGTTGAACCTTGACACCTACTAATATATTATCAATTAGCAAATCATCCTGACATCACCAACTTCACAGGTTCTAGAAGGCCTTCCTCATCCTTCTACTAAAGTCAGTTCTACACACTTGCCTTCTTCCTGTTCCTTCAAGAAAGGCAAGAACTTCATTAATTCTTCATCATTATTCTGTTCATATATTTTCAATCATATGCTGCCAAATAAGGAAAATAAAGTAACATGAAACAATGAAAATTTTAGTTTTGTGCAAATTATTTTGGAATCTACTATTGCCCCACACATAAGGTTTTGTCTGGAGTCCTTATATATTGACTGTTGTTTGTTTTCATTTCTGAGAATTGAACCCAGAGCCTGGAATTGTTTAGGCAGGAGCTCTACTGAAGCCTGTATATCTGACTTTTGCTTCTTTCCATTCCTTTACCATCTTATGAATTAAACTTCTGACTTAACCAACACAGAATTCCATGGACTGCATTGCAAACATAGTGCTGCGCTGTGCCCATAGAGCAGTGAGTCATGCTCGTGATTCACTTTCCCATTGCTTATGACAATGTCTGCCAAGTACCCACATATGAATCACCTCGTTTCCTTAGAGTGTCACAAATTGACTAACATCAAAGGTCACTCTAGAAGATATTGGATTCTTAGTGTCTATACAGAATTTTGTTACAGTGGTAATCAACTCATTTTGTGTGTGTGTGTGTGTGTGTGTGTGTGTGTGTATTAAGCACCAAATGGAACATGAATAAAATCTCTTTTTCTATTAATCCTTACTTTCTGGTATCATTTTAGAAGCTTTATCTGGCACAAATTGTATCAGGCTAGAAATAATCCATATGGTGTAAGCACACTCACAAAGATCTCCATGTATTTCAGGCCAGCAGAGTCAAGTACACACATCTGAGAAGTACAATAGTTTCTAATTAGAAGTTTAATATTCATGAAAAATATATGTAACCCTAATAAGGCATGATTCATGTTTAGAAAGTTTTATCTGAAATTTTAAAAAAAGCATTTTAAACCTTAGCCTTCTATGCCAACACTCAATAAGATAGAAAAAAGGGGGTATATGAGGATTTTTCTGCATGTGATATGTGCCACTAGTGCACTCCTAATACCTCGAGTATGATCAAATGTGGAAATTAGAAAGCAATAATCTCTCTTACACTAGAACTCTAACTCTAAACATTTTATATGAATGATAGATACAGGAAATAGAGTGAGAAAAACCTCCCTTGCCCTACCACACATGCCTTTGCACCTGTTAAAGCACAGGAATATTTAGATTAAAACAATTGTAAAATTTAGGTTTTAAAAATCAACACTTATGTGAAATATCATTCATATATAGTTCCAATGGTATGTATAAACATCTATATACATACAAGTATATGTACAAAGACTATAACACATTTCACTTTTTTCATCTACATGATATAAATAAAAATACTGTCAATATAAATTATTAATATGATTGTATTCTGAGCCCTATAGAAGGAATATAAAATCTTAATATTATAATGATAAAAATAAATAAGAAATTCTTCAACCCATACAACACAAGTGACTTAACACATGAATTAATAATGAATATGAATTCTATGACAAATATAGATACCTTATTACTTTGCATTCACTACAACAAAATGTATACTGTTTAATAAACCATGAAGGTATCATACACTGGATTATACAGCCATGAAAACTGATTATAATGCTTTACTTGCTGTTCCAAAGTAATAAATGAACTCCAGGACATAATATTTTGCACACTACTACTTCTGCATAAAAGTCATAGAAATATAAAGAAAATATATGCTTAAAAAGAAAATAATTATAATTACCTTATGCTAAACTTTACAACACCTTTCATGATCATCAAACTTTATCATGTGTGTACCTGTCACAAAGAAAAAATGTGTGCGATTATGTATGAGTGGAAGTGTGTGTAACAGAGAAAGAATTTGGTGTGTGTGTGTTTGTGTATGTGTTTGTATCCAAAGAGAGTAGACAAAGGGAACCTCAAAAGTTTAACAGTTATTTCTTACCATTTGGTAAACTAGGAGCACATTTTTCTACATGAATCAGTGGTTCTTATTTCAATCCTTGTGAGCTACTAAAACAATATCGCTGTTTGCATGACTTACAAATGACTAACTTTCTTAGAGTGAGTTGGGAAGTCTTAGATCAAGATCCCAGGAGATTTACTGCCTGGTGATGCTTTTTGTTTTGTTGACCCTGATTCCTTATTATTTCATTATACGGACACTAAACTGAATCACAAAGGAAGAGTCCTTATGGCCTGATGACTTTGCTAAGGCATTACTTCCTCCTTCCACCAACTTGAAATTTAGGATTTTATAATAGAGATCTTAGGATGACAACTTTCAATCCTTAGCACAATTGTCAATATATAATGAGAGCGGACAGGGCAAAGTATTTTTGTTTCAGCAGCTTCTGAAATCTTTAGTTCCAAGGGTTTCCTTGCCTTAGGTTTTTCTTTCATTGTTACTGTTTGCTTATTTGTTTGTTCATTTTAAAATAGTACTTTCTAGTACACAGATGCCTATACCTGACTAGAACAATAAACTCTAGCTCAGAGCCTCCTTCATTAAGAGACCTGAGGAGAAAATGCTCCCCAGCTCTACGGAAATTAATTATTGGAGATGTATGGAAAAAAAATCATGTACTTTCCCTCACCATTCTTAAGCTCTGTGCCAGGAACACAGGCCTGCCCTTACTATGGGCTGATGTGTAGAGAATTCTATGGACAGTGTAAACTAAATATGGATGCTAAAGGGCTCAAAAATACCTCAACTAGAGGATTTTTAAGTGAGGGTGCATGAATAAAGCATCAGAATGTTTATTGCTGTTGCTGGTGTTTTTTGATTTTTTTGTTTTGTTTGTTTTGTTTTATTTTTGGTTTGTTTTTCCACTCTTGTCACCTCATCTTCTCCTCTCTTCATACTCCTATGAGGCATCTCTTCAGTGCCTGCTATCCCCTACAGATTCAGCAATTGTCTGACCAGTCAATGATATGCTGACAGTCAGTGTCAACTACAGAACAGTTAGAATTAGCTGTAGTTGATGAGGTGGAGTTCTGCTATCACGTAGGATGGGCTGAAGGTTGCTGTAGCAGTCAGGCTTCACCTTTACTGACATCTCCCCTTCAGTCCTGCATCTCCTAATCACAGGCAGAATCAGTAAGTCCAAAGCAGGACACTGCAGAAACTCAGGTACAGGGCTCAGCTGTCCTCAGGCAGGACTTCCATTGCTGCCATCTGGCTGCTCCCTTCAGACACCAGCACCCAATCACAGGCTTTTTTATTTTACTTTTCTATGAAATTAACCATTAAAAACTATTCACCACTGCATTATATTTCATAGTTTGATATTTATTTCCTAGTGCTTCAGATACTCTCAGATGCATGAGGAACTAAAAGGTCTATCATCCTCAGATAGCCAAAGGTGATAAGGGCGATGCGCAAAAGAGCTGGGAAATGTTTATAAAAGCTTGTGCTTTCTAAGATAATTTTGGTTCCTAGGGTTGACCTGGAACTCTGGGCTCTATAATCTGGCCAATGTTTGAGTGCATTAACGCTAAGCCATTAAACCAAGAGAAAAATCATTAAGAATGATAACTCCCAAATCAGACTGTGACCTACTGCACCTCAGTGGATTAAGGAACCTATCTTCTCTCACTCTGCTATCACCTCACAATCACTGCCTCAATTAATTCTTTAAAGTTTAATTAAAAGCAGTAGGGAGAGCCAAAAATAATGAAGATTAAAATTCCCTTTATATTCTATAATGTAGTGAATACCCATTTGAGAAATTGTAGAAAAAGCCTCAGATGTGAATATGACACAAGAAGATTTAGTTACTCCAAACTACCATTTTTGTAGGAGGAAGGTATGCTAATCTGTTTGTTGTTGTTCTAGAAATATCAAGATCAAGCAGCAGAACAGTTAGCTATCAGACCTACAGTGTTGTTTTCTCTGCCTCTCTCCTACTACTTGGCTGTGATTAACTTGATAAATTGAATCTATTGTGCTGTCAGATACTTAATTGTGCAGTGTGGTTTTCATGGGATGATGCAGGCATTTCAGCAATGTAGCCAAGATGAGAGAACTTGACTGTCACTGTGTTGAAGGGCAGATTAACCTTGAAGAAATCTATATGACACAGAAATATCAGACCAAATTTATAGATAAGTGGTAGAAATCTTACTTAGCATGCATGAGGTATTTGGGGCCACCTTTGGTGCTGCTAAAATCAAACAAATACACAGAAGGATTTATTTGTAAATTAACTGTAACTTGAATTGAGAGTCAGTGATTTATAAAAATTGATGCATAAGAGGTACTCCAGTACCCTATGTATAACATACACTCAATAGATATTTTTCTACAATTAATAGAAGAATGAATAAGTAAATGAGTATTGTGGGAGGTAGAAAAAATAATTTGAAATAACGTGCTTATTGAAATTTTTTTCCAGAAAACAATCTAAATAAAAAACCCACAACTTCCATCATCTACAATGATAAATATAGTATGATTTAAGAACTTCTTTATTTGTGATATACTTATAAATATGTAATCATACATATTTGATTAAACTAACTTATTTTTGAAATTCAGTTGTAAACTATCACAACAAAGATGTTTGGCTTACTGATTCAGAAAATATGGTTTGTTTTTGAAACAGACTTTCCCTAAGTACCCTTGGCTATTTATACCAGGCAAGCTTTTAAATATGCAAAGATATACCTGCATTTGCATGTTGAGATTAAATAAACCATTACCTACATAGGCACCTAGCCTACAAAGGGAGAATATTTTTAAGAATCAACTGTTTCCCGCAAGCTTGTAAACTAAAGATAGGGGGAAAGAGAGACTCAACTATACAGCACAGGGTTAATTGCATGCGACCAGGGCATGCCTTGTGATTTCCTCCCAAGTCAATAAGATACCCACCCCCCACTGTTCTATTTTCCTAAAGTTTGTACCTTTTGTGTGGTCTCACTCAACCCACCCATCTCAGAAGTTGGTGTTCATTTTGCTTACATACTCTATTTACTGCTTTAGTGTATCTTTAAACACAAATGCTGGTTTAATTTTTATATGCAATAAACATAGTTTGTTGGATTTAAAATATCAATATTTCTTATTATAGTACTTCCCTTTCTGAAAGTCACATTACTCTAAGTAGCCTTGTCAGACTGAAGTTACCTTTGTCCTTTCCTGAGCTTGAAGCACAGGGCTTTCTATATTCTCTCTGTTCTCTGGTGGTGATCCTGACTCACATCCTTCTAAGTTTCTTCATGTCATGTATCATTTTTCCTTCCTTATGCATTTCAAGACAAATAGTCCTCTGGAATTTACCTAAAACACAGAGCCTGAGGTAAACTTGATTTAAATATTGAATAAATATGAGAACTACTTTTCAAAAATGCAATGTTAGAATTAATAAAATAAATGTTTATACTTTGAAAGATAAACCTGGCATGATTTATTTCTTCTACTAATACATAGCAATGGAAAGTAATAGCAGGATCACCATTATTAGATGAAGCAGTACTGCTCAGAGTTTTGAACACAGTTTTCTGTCTTTCTCATATCCTCCTGTTGCGTTTCTTCTTTCTCTCTCTTGGTCTGTTTTATACTTTCATCTCCTAAAAGCACATGTGTATGCACACACACACACACACACACACATACACACCATTACTCATTCATAATACAACCATTAAAGTGAGATTCTGATGCATAGGAGAGTAAACATTGTCTCCTCATAAATGGACTCTACAACAAGACTTATCAAGACTCTCAGCAGGTTTTATTTCATTATACCTCTATTTAGGTAATGAAAAGTGAGGCCTAGATGGGTCGACAACTCTTGTGGGGTCCCACTGCATGTGATTGGTGTGCTTATGAAACTGAACAGCTAGTTAAGTTACAATAATCTTGAATAACTTATCTGTTACTGTCATGCTTTTATTTATGCCAGGCATGTTATGCTCCTCTCAGGATCCACAGTGATTTCTGTAGAATTGGCTATTAACAAATATTTTCTGACATTAATGATAAGATACCAGAATATTCTATGGAGAGTTGTGATGTCATGAGGAAAAAGGTGTCTTGAGGAAACAAACAAAAAAAACCATACATACATACATACATATATACATACTTTGAAGGTCAATCCCTTTTGTTAAATATCTGATAAAACTTAGCATAGTACTTACTGGCAACAAAATATGGTTTCTACCCTAAATAATGTCCACCCTATGTTGGGTACTAGTTAGAAGGAATATTACACATGTCCACTGGCAGTTAAGGTGCCAGGAGACAACTTCATGAAGCACGGTACAGAGTCTGGGATACTCTGTTTCTTAAGAACTGAGTAGTTAAGTTTTGTCAGGAGAAATATCAAGTTTCTACTTTAAGGTAGTTTAAAGCAGAGACCTTCCCAGGCAGAGAGAAATAAAAGATTGTATTATCAATCTGGAAACCCAGCACTTATGCAAGATTGCTTCTGTACAAAGTAGGAAGTGTCAAGGAATTAAAACTGCTTAATGGTTCAAGACATCTTTAACATTATAAGAATTCCTCACTAACCCAGTTTTAGAATTGCATCCTTCTCTCTTGAACTATGACATTCAAACAAAAAGTGTTCATCCAATGGAAGTTGTGTGTTTGAAATGTCTTAGCCTGAGTTTTAGCAAGATACCAAGTTAACAGTGTGAAAGCTTGTCTTATACTTTGTTGAGGAATATCATGAGCACGGGAAGGAATTATTAAGATTCAGAATCAGACATCCAGACAGAAGGAGATCTCATGAGGGCACAACTCAAAGATATTGCAAAACTTGCTCGATTGTCAGAGGGTTTTGATAGAAAAAACAACTCATGCCATTTGCTGGGATTGTGATCTATAAATCAGGTATATGTTAGTCTCCTACAACTGATGTTAGTACCCACAGATTTCCTATATGACTCCTACTCTTTTATATCCTTAGCCTTTCCTTCCTAAGTGTTCTGTTCATGGAGCATTGTTTAGAACTGATGAAGCCCAACCAGCACATTATTTTCACATATATTTCACTCCCATTATAATTCTCTCTTAGTATTATATATAGTATGGATTTTGAGAAATGTGTAATAATATGCATTCACTTTTATATCAACCAGAATGTAGTTTCTATCCGGCAGTGCACTTCTATTCCTCTTATTCTTGTGCTTTTCTCCTATGAATATCAGACACTAATTAACCTGTTTACTGTTGTTATAATTCTGCCACTTCATGAGTATCATTCACACAGTATGTGGTACTTTTCAGGCTGATGTCTTACATGTGATTGCATGCACTTTAATTGCCACTGTATATTTTTCTTTGTTGTCAGCTCTTTCCTTCATATTAAATAATAGTCCATGTCAAGACAGACCACAGGATACTTAACCCCTCATATGTGGAGAGTTTCTCCATTTGCTTACAAGTTCTGATGATGAAGAACAAATTGCTCTTAACATTGCCATGTTGATTTGTTGTATAGTCACAAATTTTAAAATCCTTTGTGTTAATTCTAGGTTGTGTGGTTAAAATCCAGTACTTTAAGAATATGCTAAACTATTTTCTTTTGTGTGTGTGTGTGTGTGTGTGTGTGT
>JADRCC010518048.1:0-12752 GCA_019843855.1 Hylomyscus alleni
ACACACACACACACACACACACACACACACACACACACATACACACACACACACACACACACGCACGCACGCACAAATAAATGCAGTAAAAATATTTTAAATGCTTAAATAATAATACTAACCAAGTGTGTGTATGTGTGTGTGTGTGTGTGTGTGTGTGTGTATGAGTATGAGTGTGTCTTCAAAACAACTCTGAACTTTACACAGGAGAAGAATGACACTCAAAAGCTGTGTGACCTAGCTAAGATCACAGAGCTAGAGCATAGTGGAGAGGTCCCATTAGCCACACCCTGGATCCCTTCCCACTGCCTTCTGCGTCCTAACTCAAGTCTCGCAAGCTTCATTTCCTCAGTTGAGAAGCACACGGCTGTGTGAAAATCTTTGTGGCGATCTCACATACAAAGAGAGAACAGCATCCATCGGTTGCACAAATGTCCTGTCATGCGATAGTGATGAAGACCATGCCCTCTTCCCTATGACCCAGGGTAGCCACGTGCTCGTGGGCAAATCAGTTTCTCAATGCCTTAGTTCTTTATGCACAAAGTATGGTCAGTAACAGAAGTACACAGGAGGCGTCCAGTGTGGTACAATCGACCCTGACTGTCCCCGCCTGACCTCACGCAGACACTGCTTTGATGGTTGGTCGCTATGTGTGTTCCTGTAAACTGTTTTATGGCTCCTGCTTTGATTCCAGGAAGCCTTGCTTTCTTGATTTTCTTCACAGCAACTTGTATGTCTCTGACTGTTCTTAAACCAAAGACAAGTCCACTGATGTCCTTGAAGTTGTTTGGTCTATTAACATTATTATTTTGGTGCCAACAACTGAAAATGGAACAGGTTTTGGCTCATAATCACAATCCATGAGACTTCTAAAACATGAAAACCACATAGAAACTTGCGCAAAGTGAAATATTGATCGCCGCGGGATCAAGGAGAAGGCACAGCATCAAGGTTTAGACAGAAACCTCCCGTGGACTTACTGGGATCTTTTAAATCACCAGTTAAAGCATACACATCCTGATAGCAGAATGTGCAGTAGGTGGCAGAGACTGAGCTCTCCCTGTCACAGCAAAGCTTTGTCTATTTGTGCGTCCCTTCCAATAATAAACAGCCTTGCTGGAGTTGAACTTAACTATGCTCATTTTGGTTTTCTCCATTTTCCCCCCATACATTTTTATGATTTCTTTCTCTGTCCCCCAGGTCTGCCTCTGATTTTGGACTTGGTATTTTAAAAGTTTATTATTTTTTGGTCTAAAACTGTATTTGTTTGATAGTAATTAGTCCTGCCCTCATCTCTTTATAAGTCAAGCAGATACATTACTAGCTAATTAGAGTCCTTGATCAGCACAAGATCCACAGATTTCCTACTGCAAGATGGAAAATTCCATCTGAAGACACTCAGTGTTTTAATTAGCAGCCTTATCCCTAGATGCCATACCATTTCTGTGAGTTTATCTTTATTTTAATCTGATAATTTTCCTGGAACTCTGTGTTCAGAGCCAGTAGGCAACTTGTATCACAACTGAATTAAATAGAATGCAAGGCCAAACATCCTGGAATATCTGCGCAGTTGTCTTTCCTTTCAAAGTTTCTCTTGCCTCATCAAAGAGGCAGATGCCCAGGTTCATATACCTGCTGAATCAGAATCCCCAAGGATGTGCTCCCAGTTTCATTAGTGCACAAGCTTTCTTGCAGAAAACGTTGCACAGCCTTGCATAAAACGTTTTGTGCTCAAAACAAACAAACAAACAAACAAACAAACAAACAAACATGAGTGGCAAGGGGCTCTGCAGGCCACTGGTGTCTGGTTTAGGAGAAGCCCCCAATCCCCTTTGAGAAAGTAGCAAGGGAGGTTAGCTAGGGACCCTAGAATGTTCCAAGAAGAGGCTCTAGTCCCTGGAGAAAACCAGAGCAGACAGCAACCCTGATACACCACCAGCCTGGGGAAACTCTGCCTAGTTGAAGCACAGATTGGCACAAGTGTTCTGTAACACAACGAGGGATTGAAAACATACAACACACACACACACACACACACAAACACTCACACACATGCACACTCATACATACACACTGGCACTCAGACTCATACACACATACACTCACACGAACACACACTCACTCATATCTTCACACACACATTCACACTCATACATACACACTAGCACTCAGACTCATACACACATACACTCACACGAACACACACTCACTCATATCTTCACACACACATTCACACTCCCTCCCTCTCTCCCTTTTGTACCTGTTTCCCCAAGCTTTATGGTCATACTCAGCAATAATTTTTAACCTTCTCTTGCCCTCGTGCTCATTTTTATTGATGCCTCTCCCACCCCCATCCCCAACCCCAATAATGTGTGGTCTGGTTGTGCTTTGTTTTGCTTACCTACTTCAGTGGCCACCACTTGTACTCGATACACACTTTCTGTTTCCCTGTCCAGCGGAGCAGTGCTAAATATCTCACCCGTGACAGAGTCGATTTTAAGCCAGCCTCTCTTGTTGTCTTTCAGGGAATAACTTCATGAGGGAAAAGCAGAAGAAAACCTGTGTTACTTTGCACAAAAACGGAAGATAGTCTGTGCTTCTATTCCGACATAGAATCATCATTTGGGTATACTACGGAGCAGAATCACAGAATCGGCATCTCCTTTACACATCTCTCTTTGGAAGAAGAGCTGTCTTTACAGCAATGGTTCTCAAGCTATGGGTTGCGACCCCTTTGGGGATCAAACGACCCTTTCACAGGGTTGCCTAAGACCATCTGAAAACACAAATATTTGCATTATGATTCATAAAAGTAGCAAAATTACAGCTATGAAGTAGCAACAAAAATAACTGTATGGTTGAGGGTCATACAACATGAGGAACTAAATTAAAGCGTCACAGCCTTAGGAAGGTTGAGAACCCTACTGCTTTACAGCATGGTTCTGTGCTTGTTTTATTATGCACAGCAGAGCGATCAGCTCTGGGAGAAAAGTTCTACTTTCCTGGAAATCAAGATTTCAAGCTGAAGTATTCGTCTTCCGAAGGCTGCTGAGGAGACTGAGCAAGCAATGCTGGCGACGCGGCTGCTGGTGGCCTGGCAAACCTTGACCGAAGCCTGCTGAGGAGACTGAGCAAGCAATGCCGGCGATGCGGCTGCTGGTGGCCTGGCAAACTGTGGAGACTGAGCAAGCAATGCCGGCGATGCGGCTGCTGGTGGCCTGGCAAACCTTGACTAAAGCAGCATCGACTTCAGCAGGCAGGGCCAAGGCAAGAATTGAAGAATGAAGCCTTTAGATGCGCAGATAATGCAGTAAAGCGTGGTATATATGCTTGGAATCACAGAGAGGTTGCTTGGACTTAGAAAAGCCTTTCTGAAGACGCTGACACAGACATGAAGGATGCCACAAGGATACGCAAGCCATACAGCGAGGCCAAGAGCATCCTGGTGTGTTCACAGCGCATGGATATGTATGTATGTATGTATGTATGTATGTATGTATGTATGTATGTATGTATGTACATAGGCAGCCGTAAATGGGAAAGATGCGGCCAGAGACAGAGAGGGCCAGATCGTACAAGCCAGAGGCAGCCATCGAGCTGTGCTGAGTGCAAAGGTGACTTGGCTGAAATTGCGTCTTCAACAGAACTCATTGGTAGGTATAGAAAAGATTAATTTGAGAGAAGCAAGTCTTGTCTGAGGAAAGCCAGTGAGTTTAGCCGTTTGTAAAGCCTCACATATGGCTGTAAAGATGTCTATAGCTGGAAGCCATTTATTTCCAGTTCTGGAAATGTCACTTCAATAAAAATTTAATAGGAGTTAAAAATTGTGTGTGTGCATGGCTTCAAAACATTGACTATAATTTTTAAAACTTCTGTTAGCCTGTATATCCAGGAATAGGAATAATTAAGATTATATTTAATCAAATTAATATTCCCCAGTATATTTTTAGCATGTTGTATATGTCAAGCACTGTACTCATGTTTGTGTGTGTGGATGATAAATCAGAGCTCCTAGGTACTTGGGATCCCACCACGACAGAAGCAAGAATCCCAAGGGCAGGCTTAGAAGCGGAGCTGGACAATTGGCTTACTTCATCTTAAAGGGTCTCATTGCCTGCAGTGCACAGTTGACTCAGATGGAGTATGGAATGGTGATCAAGGATGGATTCACAACAGAGATGGCAATGCCGTGGACCACAGTGGAAGCAGTCAGAAACGCTTGGCTTCTGGTTCTGTGGCCTGCGATTGGCTCTATAATATTTGAAGCTGGTTGGCTTTGAATCTACTGCATGCTGATGGACTCTCTAAGTTTACCCAGCTGGAGAGTTAAATTTCTCAGTCCACAACGTTGGAGTCAGTAAAGTTAGCTCTTACGGTGTCATGTGCCCCTGGGCTGCCTTAATTACTCCTCGTTAATTTGCCTTCCAGAATGCCCCTTCTCAGTCTCCCTTGCCCACTTCACCTCCTTGATGGCAGAATGCCCCTTCTCAGTCTCCCTTGCCCACTTCATCTCCTTGATGGCAACTCTGGTTTCGTGTTCTATACCAGTTTTTTGAGCCACCAGAGGGATTTCCTTAAATGCTTCTGTTTTTTTTTTTTTTCTATACTAACATGCTTCTGGCCAGTAATTTTACTGATTTATTTTATCTGTTCATTACAACCAGCAATTTATAGTAGCATTCTCCCAGAGAATACAGAGACATTGGTTAGATAATAATGGGCTCTGAATTCCATCATGACTTGTGACCTGGATGTATAACATTGTTTCTGCACCGAAAAATGCAATATAATCTTCACTACTGGTAGTGTTATTCCTCAGTATGATATGGACATGGTTTAAGTGTTTCCCCCTCTCCCACAAAAAAATGTTCTCATGTCAGAAACCTCCTTCTCAGATGGCGAATTTGTTGAGTACAGGACCGTTGAGAAGTAGTGTCAAGTGGGCTGTCCTTGCATCTTTAGGGGGACTTTGTGAGAATGCAATAGCTACAGCTGCATGTCTGCAATTGTGATCTTTTCCCTTTGCTTGCGTCACTGTTGCGTTAATAATCACACAAGGCCTTCAACAGACCCAGCCTGTACTGGTGCTATGCTTTAAGTATCCAGAGCTATGAGCTGAATAAACTGCTTTTCTGTATAAAGTTACTCTGCTTCACACTCTAGCAAACTAGTAATGTACTTCATGCAAGAAAAGCAATAAAGCCCGTACAACTGAGCCTAAGTGTCTACAGGACAGCTCGATTGGAGGTAAAACTTAACTCAAATACACAGAGAAACTTAAAGGCTTGGAACTACACATACCAGCTAAGTCATGCGAAACTATTTGTTTATATTCTGGACAATATTGTATAAGACAGACAAAAGGTCTGAGTTCAAGTCCTATCTATGCTTGCTCACCATGTAATCTTTAAAATCATATAGGCATTATACAAATGTGTATATGTGTATGTAGTAAATGAATTAATCATTGTACATTTTTGAGGCAAATATGTGTGGGGGCAGTTGCATCAAAAAATAAGGATTAAGAATGGTTAAAACAGAAACACCATCTTAGCATCTCACCTTGAGCACTAACCCTCTGGGAATGAGGGGGAAGAGCCCCAGACTAGCTCTCCAGAGAGAGGAGGAGCCCAGGATCCCTATATCTAAGACATTCCCTTTGGCCTCTAGGGTGGCTTCTCTACTTCTAGGTTTTTCTCCCTCTACAACTCTAGTCTATTTTCCACAGGAAACTTCTCTAGAACCCCAACAATTCAGACCTAGGGCCTGGCCATGGCTCACCCAATCTCAGGGGAGGGCTCCCACCTTCTACCTTCACCAGATCTCAACTGAGGCCTGCACCAAGGAGACAGAACGGCACCTGAAGCCGTATGTCTGACACACTGAGGAGCCAAGGCTAGAGACCCTGATTCTGATGTCTGCTCCACTGTACCAGTCCTGAAGCCAGGGCATACTGCTTCTCTGTCTTGCCAGCCCTCCTTCTGGCTATGGTTGCAGCATACAAGTAGGCCTGCCCAGCCCTGCTGCCCTGTACCTTACAGTCAGTCCCTCAGGATCCCTGGCAGTCACGTTGCCCACTTTTGTGCCTATAGCAGCATCCTCGCTGACGTTTGCTTGGAATATTTGCTGGGGGAATACAGGCACTTCATTCACATCCGTCACAATCAGCTCGAAGGAAGCAAAAGAACTAGCGTTGTACTCTACACCATCCACCAGTGGCTCAGGGTTTTCTGCTTGGAACACAATGCTGGTAACTGGTTGAGTTTCAAAATCAAGAGGCTGGAGAGAGAGAGAAAACAAGGGGAAATTAAATCTTGGAGTGAATATCTCCCTTAAAGGATATATGTCTTTTAAAACTCCTACAGTCTTAGTTGAAACCTTCTTCTCAAGAAAACCATAACACAACTTTCTTTCAGGTGCCATCAGAGCATTGAGTGGTTTCATGTTCATGGACTGTCCAAGAAGAGAGACTCTAACACAACCCTCCTCAGATTCATTTAACCTCGCTGACCCTACATGTCTTCTCAGAAAAATCTTGATTCTCCTCAGACAATGGCATCTAGGAAAATATTTGTACTCCAGAGATGTTCACAGGGGATGGAGAATCACTTCCCAATGATTTCAGAACCCAAGACCCAAAATATGAGAGGCTGGGAGAGGTGAGCAGAGGCCATGCCGGCAGGAGGATGTATTTTTGGTCTACCTGGATAGACAGGACCTGGAATAAGAACAGGACATTGTTTCTGGCACTGTATGAGGGAGAATTTAACAACCAGGCTACTAAAGAAGGAAAGAGTTGGCTCAGAAAACAGTTCATTGCAAATTCTGTAACTTTTCAAGGGTATGCTTAACTGCATGCACCAGAACAGAAAGATGTATCTATCCTATGAGCACTGGCACTATGGGACCTCACAGCCCCTCTAAGCAGGAATCTATTGTTCTATAAGAGAAGAGATGCCAAGAAGAGATATGATAGCCCTTTCAGTGTAGGCCACCATCTCCAGACTCAAGGATCCCATAGGCCTCTGAGTCCCTGTAAAATAAAATCTAAACATTTCATATGTGTATGTGTATATTATTGTTATTTTAAGGTGGAGGCACGTAGACTTTTGAAATTCCATTATTTATTTATATGTGTATGTACATGTATGTTGGTACACGCATCCCATAATACATGTACCAAGATGAGAGGATAAGTTGTGGGGGGTTAGCTCTCTCCTTTTACCATATGGATAAAACTCAGGTGGTCAAGCTTATGGAGTAAGTGCCTTCATCCCCTGAGCCATCTTGCCAACCCCAGTCAAATAGTCAGGTAGTTTTTTATTGTTGTTGTTGTTGTTTAGTTTTGTTGTTGGATTCTTTTGTTGTTTTGTTTTGTTTTGTTTTTTTGTTTTTCGAGATAGGGTTTCTCTGTATAGCCCTGGCTGTCCTGGAACTCATTCTGTAGACCAGGTTGACCTCGAACTCGGAAATCCGCCTGCCTCTGCCTCCCAAGTGCTGAGATTAAAGGCGTGCGCCACCACCGCCCGACTCTGTTGTTGGATTCTTAAAAGGACCTAAAACATCAAAAACTAAACAGAACCAACATAAAGCCCAAAAGGATGTTGTCGTAGTTTAAATAGGAATGGTCCCCATAGACTCACGTGTTTGAATGCTTGGCCCATAGGGAGTGGCACTATTAGAGGTGGGACCTTGTTGGAGCAGGTGTTGCCTTGTTGAAGGAAATGTGTCACTGTGGAGGCAGGCTTTGAGGTCTTATATATGCTCAAGCTATGTCAAGTATAACACCTAGTCTCCTGTTGCTTTGAATCACGATGTAGAACTCTCTGCTCCTTCTCCAGCACCATGTCTACCTGGACACTGAAATGCTTCCTACCATGACAATCATGAACTAAAGCCATGAAAATCTAAGCCAGCCCCAATTAAACGTCTTTCTTCATAGGAGTTTCCTGGGTCATGGTGTCTCTTCACAACAATAAAACCCTAACTAAGACAGACACTATATGTTAGGGAAGCAACACTCGTGACTTAATGCAGGTGTATTGTTCTAAAGGACTCAAAACACCTGGGCCTTCTCTTGTATTATTCTGTCATCAGTATACAGTGGTAGTGGCATCCATTCATGAAATGCATGACAGACACAGATGGATTGCATGGGCTTAGTCTGAACAAATCCCTTTCCCCCAGGAGCTAAGCAATTCTGTTTTCCTCATCCATTTCCTCATCCCACCGCATAACCTGGATAGATGGGCTACATCTCCTTTGCAACTGCACAGCACCCCAGAAAGAGCTTTGGTCATGTTGCTCTTATTTTGTTGTCTTGTCACTGGCCATCAGCTCTGTAAGAGGAAGGACTGTGGCATAATCACCTCACTTTTCATCTCCTTCCTGACACACAATACCCAAAGTACATCAGTTAGAGGGTACATAGATAAAAGACTTGATCCTTGAGAGTTTCAATGGAAAGAAAATTGTAATACCAGAGGATATAGAACATCCTTCTCTGGCCTCCTGGATGTATGCACACATGTGTGTATACCATACACTTACACCAAGTCCACACTCAAACATAATATATTTTTTTCATAATTTGTGAGATACACACACACACATACATATATATGTGTATATATATATATATACACATATGTGTATACACATAAATATGTATACATATATGTGTGTATATATGTATACATATATGTGTATATATGTATATATACACATATGTATACATATGTATATATGTATATATACACATATATGTATAAACATATATATGTATACATATATGTGTGTATGTGTATATATATAGATATCATCTTTTTCTACAACCAGTGGGCTAAAATCCATTCCTGAGAGTGAATTGTTGCACTTCAAAGAGCCTAATCTGAGGTCCACGCTCCAGAGGACTCACAGAAGTCTCCAGCTACACTGTCCATCAGCACTGTGTTTGCCGATACCAAAATGCTCTTGCAGAGACATGCTTGGTGTTATGGGAGGAGAGACTGTTAAGTACTTAGAGTGGCTAGAAACACAGTATCTCTCTTGATCATTGCCAATAGGAGTATAAGCCTCTGGTACATCTTTTGACCTTCAGAATTCCAGGACTTCAACTGTGTTCTGAGATTATCTTCCAGTAGTCAGCCTGCCAAGTGTTGACACTCAAGTTCTGTTGTCACAGTGCCTGGGGTCAGGTCCCTAACACCGAGGTTCTACAACTGCTTATGTGATTGTTAGTAATTGGACATGAAACGAATTTCAATTATTCATTCAGTCGAGCAATACTCAATATCTTCATCTGCCATGTGTCAAGCAATATTCTAGACACAGTAAATATAGCAATATACAAAACAAGGATGACAAGCGTTTGGAGAGTGGCCTGGCTCTACTATTATGGTACTCCATGTACGACTTATGTGGAAGGACAGCTGTAGCTCTCCACTACCATCAGCTCCCTAAAGGATCCAGTCGCCACACATGGTCAGGTTAGCTGGGGATGCTACATGATAAGATAACCACAAAGAAAAAAATGACATGCAGCAGTTGTTTACTGGGACAGACATCCTCCTATCTGAGTCCTTAGAGAGGTGGGAGGGGAGAGATGCCCTGCAGCAAAGTCTCATACTACCATGCTTTGCAGACTACCCACTCCCACTCTGAAAACGCCCCTTCCCCCATCCTTCCCATGCTCTCTCTCCATGTAGACAGCCAAGCATGGAAGAAGAAGCTGTGGTCGTATGCTCTCCAAATATCAGACTTCCACAGAAAGTTGTGGGTGTAGTACACTGAACTCTGCTGAACTCTGTAGGCACCCTTGTCAGACAGGGTGTAGATGACAGTGCATACTCTTTTCTTGTTGTCACTAAATACCCGACAAGAGGCAGTTTAAGGGAGGAAGAGTTTACTTTGGCTCGAAGCTTAGGAAGAGACACAGCCCATCTCAGCAAGAAAGGTGTAGCTGACCACATTGTGTCTGCTGTCAGAAAACAAATTAATGAATAGGAAGTAAGGCTGGTCCATAAAACTTAGCTCTGGCCATAGTTTCTCAAACAAAGCTTCGCCTCCTGGAGGATCCAAAACCTTACAAAACAGTACCACCAGCCTGATACCAAGTGTCCAAACACACGATGGGCAGCATTTCACATTCCAATAGCTGATTCCATCCTGTGGCTGGTTCCAGGCTGGCGTTATTTTTTTCCTTTGCTCTTTTTTTGTTCTCTATATAACCACTTTACTTGGCCTCTGCTTTTAGCTTTTACTTTCAGCTTTCTTTTGCTCTAGTTCAAAACATTTCCTGAATCTTTTTTTTCATCCCCAAGCAACAAGCAACATTCCAACAGGTTCTCTCCTTGTTTACCTGGAAGGCTTTGCACTCCCCCCATGGAAAGTGCTTTAACTCAATACCCATTGGACCATTGGATGGTGTTGGTTCTAAATGAGTTATCTGGTAAACCCATGATGAGCTCTAACACAAATTATGCAGCTACAGAGGAGAAAAACTGAGACTCAGGTACATAGTGAGGGATGGGAAAAGGCTGAGGAAAAGTTGGAGAGACCCTAGAGAAAGACACGGGGACCTGGAGATAATACTTTATCTCCAAACTCTCTAGTCTTTATAGGAAGGAGAAAAGAGCCAACTGGGCTTAGGAACATGGTAAAGGAAGGAGCTGCAGTTCTTAAAAGTTCCTTGTGGTAAAAATCACTAGCCCCTCACTCAGACTCATAAGCTAACGAAAATCAGGATAAAGTCTATTACCTTCCTTCATTTCACATCTGTCTCCTCTGTCTTCAAACTTGGGACCACCTTCCTGATTAACTCTGTGCATGCCATTTTAATCACATAAGGGGTGTCTGTCTATACTCTCGTCTCTGAAGCTAGACAGGTGGCTTAGCAGCTGAACATTTGCAGAGATCTTAGTTTGGTTCCCAGTATCCACATCAGATGACTTCTGCGTGTGTGTGCACATGCCTCCTCTGCCTATTGGTCCTGACATAATTGTGGGTAGGATAATCTATTTTATTTTATTAATAATTATTATGTAGGACATCTACCTTTTTGATCTTGACATATCCTGTATTGGTCTTGGGATCTGTGACAACTTCCAGTCTTCCCTCAGTGTCTCCCTCTACAATCTTGTATAGAATTTTGGAGCTCCCTGTAAAGGGCTCATCAGCATCTGTAGCTTGGATGATCAAGATGGTGGATCCGATGGCTGTGTCTTCAGAGAGAGTCTTGCTTCCGTACTGAGGAAGAAACAAGAAAGGAAACAGAAGGTCCATGTCATTGAGTTAATTGGCCAAAGGGCAAACGCCTCTGGGTTCAGGGCAGGGGTCACAGCTGGTTTAATACTCAGCATGGTTTTCCTCTTGAGGAACATGTGACAGTTGATTCTAACATCATTTGTACTATGAATTGAAATCTACACCTAGGAACATAACAACTTAGACATTCTAGAAGGATCCTAAAATAGACTTCTCCTCCAACATCTACATGCTTAATAACTATAATTATTTGAATAATATTTATACAGATAGCTGTAATATGAGAAGTACCTATATGTGACAGATACTTCTAATTCCTGAGTCAACCAATGGATAGACAGTAGGAGCCCAAAACATTGAAGTCAGAGGCTACCAACCCTAAACTTGCTGTTTGTTAGTTGAATGATGCAGTTATCTCATTTCTTTAAACATGGGCTCTGTCACTTGTCTACTAAGAGAATGCAACCTGTGGTCATTAGGGGATAATGCATTAGAGCTTCTGAATGGCTGGTATACAGCGCTCATGAAAGATGAGCAGCAAAATACACTAGAAGGCTGCAAACTTGCCAGTGACATTTGTCAGAGGAGCCAAGGGCTAGCATAGTCAACCCCCTCAGTATGACCGAACAAACCTCCAAAGCCTGTGTTCCTCACACCCCATAAAGCATTCTGGCTCCTCTGAAGCCCCAAGATCCACTCTTCCCCACATCATGTTCTCAAAAATGGTAAAAGCCAGGATCCAAGAGAAGATGCTGGCAATGGAAGAAGCAAACCCACTTTGCCTCCATCCAGGTTTGCATCTCCAGGCTTTTAAACTAACCACTGCAGAATTCTTCTGCTCAATCTACTTGACCAGCGTCTGCTGAAATGCAGGGAACACACAATACTAGGAGGTGAAAAATGCCCCAGAGCATAGAAGCTGCTTCATCTCATGCTTGCTTAAGCTCCGTGACTGTTAGACAAGACACGTTCCATCATACTTCTTACGGTTCTGAGCCCTACTGTAAATTAATTCTCTTCTTTGTTACAGCCTTGCCTCTGTTTTGATTTATGGACATCATCAGGAGGCTCTGGGTTGCCTCAAAACTGACTTCTAACATAACAATCTAGTCAAGTGGGCTTCTCTCTCCCGGGAGCTAAATAAATCGAGACATTCCTTTTAAGGGTGCAATGATAACACCACACAATGGCCACAGACATTTGCCCTGATGTCCTTTTTACCCTGGCACTTACTCTACATCCAACACTAATTCTTACAAACATAAGGAGCACATTTCTCTTAGGCTTAAGCCAGAGTTATTTTTCCCTTTTCCTTTCCTCTTACCTGGTTAAATACAAAATGAGTTAAAGTCGCCAGTATTTCTGATGCTAATTTTTTAAACCCCAAATGCTTAGCATAGATCAGTAGATCTATCTACTGTCCATTGCATGCAAAAATCTATAACAAGCTACCAGCAGCCATTTAATTTTCAATCTGAAAAAAAAAA
>JADRCC010518072.1:0-12062 GCA_019843855.1 Hylomyscus alleni
TCTTCAATGAATGGTAAGTCTCAACAAAGGAAATCAAGTTTATACCCAGAGTGGGTCGTTATTTTGTAACTTCTGACTGGGTTAAAAGTCAAATCTCGCCAGGCAGTGGTGGCACACGCCTATAATCCCAGCACTTGGGAGGTAAAGGCAGGCGGATTTCTGAGTTTGAGGCCAGCCTGGTCTACAGAGTGAGTTCCAGGACAACCAGGGCTACACAGAGAAACCCTGTCTCGGAAAAGCTAAAAAAAAAAAAAAAAAAGTCAAATCTCAGATGGAAGAAAATCAGGAAAGCAATCTTTCTCTCCATATTCCTAAAAAGGTTATTAAGAACATATAGACTGCATCTTCAAAATACTACTATCTTTAAAATTCAAGTTATATGGTTCAAATATACACAACCCCAATGTCATGTAAGAAGCACAAAGCCCTTTTTGGAATTATATGGTAAGTGACATTCTGTTTCATAAAATCATGTTTTCTTGGTACATTGTTGGTTGATGCATTTAATGTTAGTCATGAGAGCCATAAATCGGAGTACCTTTACTGCAGGTTTTAAACTAGACAGTGTTACTATGCTATCTGAGATCCAGATTGCTTATTAAATAGCCCTTTATTCTCTCCTACATAAAGCATGCTAGAAAAAGAAGACTGAAGAAACAAACAACATAGACTAACTAGAACCCGCCACACGTACTCCGCTGCCACACCACAGTGCATGCCCAAGTGCTAGGTTCATGAAAATTGTGCTATCATCTCTAAACTTGCCACCTTCCAGAATAGTGAGTATAATCTAGCCTACATATACCTAATATGTAACACACATGAAACCTAACATTTCTGTAAAACAACTAGTTGTCTGCAGGAATGTGTTCTTCTACCCACAACAAAGACACCCCACCCCACCCCTGTCACTTCTTATTTGGGATTTTGCAAGGCAAGTGTTTCATTCTAGGTAGCTACAATGCAAGTCAAAGGATATGGGATTCTGGGTGTTTAAAATTAGAAAAACATATTTCTGCAATAATTTCCTTTTGAATAGAACAGTATCTAATTTGTTTCTCAAATTCAGCAATTAGTATATAGTCATGAATGAAATTTAGGTTTTAGGGCTAATTTACAATTGGTGATATCTTTCCAATAATTTGTAAAAATAAGTCTAAATGTCTTTTTATGTTTATAAAAAAGGGTGACTGTAGACCTCTGGGCATATACAGTATGTTTATATAGGCTAAGCTCAGAAACAAGGCAATTACTAAATGCTAATCGTTTTTATCCAAACTAATATTAATAGGAAATGAGGCAGGAATTCTCCAAGCTGAGATTATACAGGACAATGCTCAGCCCTTGCAGTTCCTTCCCTGCATAAACAGAGTCCAGGGCCAAGTCAGAAGCCCCGACTAGAGTGGAATGTGGGTGGCGGCAGCTCTGCTCCCCTGCTTCATCCCAGCGAGTGCTGTCTTCTTAAATTGTCGCAACATTTGGCCGCTTTCTTTGGATTTTTCCTGCATATGCTCCTAAAAATAGAGCAAAATTATTACTTCTCAAGGTTAGAAAGGTTCTGTGATATAATTTAGTAAGTTACTAGGCATGGGGCTAAGCAATGAATGTTGTTAAGCTTAATCCTGAGGTAGAAACTGTCACATAGCATCAGCAACCAGCTGCCTCAGCTGACAGAGCTAGAGCTGGAAACTCTGAGAACTCAGCTGACCTCATCTCCCTCTCTTGTTCTGTTCCTGCTCTACTCTGCTCAGTGGTTTCCAGACTGCATGTCCGCTCTAACATACACAAAATACTTCCAGCATAGGTTCCAAGACTGAAAATTTGTAGAAACTATATTTATGCTGTGCAGCATCCTTAGGCACTTGGAAATTCAGCCTCCAAGAATGCTATCTGACCATGACAAAAACCAGTGTCCAGAACTGGGTGTGCTAAATAACTTCAACCATTCATGCAAAGGCTGTCTCAGAAGATTATAAATTCAGCCGGGCGGTGATGGCACACGCCTTTAATCCCATCACTTGGGAGGCAGAGGCAGGCGATTTCTGAGTTCGAGGCCAGCCTAGTCTACTACAGAGTGAGTTCCAGGAGAGCCAAGGCTACAGAAACCCTGTCTCGAAAAAAAAAAAAAAACCAAAAAAAAAAAAAAAAAAAGATTATAAGTTCAAAGCCAACCTGGACTATAAAGTGAGACCTCTCTGTCATATAAAAACAGACAAGGTTTTTAAACAAACCAATTACTAATAAAATACTTAATATTCATGTAGACCAAATCAAGCCATAATTTCAAATTTACTTAAAACATAACCCAAGACATTAGAAGTATATCAGGGTAAGGTGACTTTGTAAAGAGCGATGATGGACTGATACTTAGCATTTAAGTCAAGACATTAGATGTATGCCAGGGTAAGGTAACTCTGTAAAGAGCAATTAGCATTTTAGTCACTATGTCAAATTCTCCATTTATCTAAAATTTACAAAAAACTAAGAATTCTGAGCTTTCATAGTCTATACATCCATACATTAATAAAAGGCATTTTGCTTGTTTAGAAAGGTAAAATATGCATGTTGATTATATTTATATTACTAATTGTACTGCAATGCAACTAAACTTAATAGCTATAAAACTGAGTTCCATTACACATTATTAACTGTGGCGATTTCCTGCCTATAGTGTCAGTTACTCAGTGGAAAGAGCACTTGCCTTCTTGCTTAGAGACTCACAAGTGACAAATCATGGAGATGAAATGCATGAGGAAAAAAACATGGAAAGTAGTCACTGCGGCAAACTGATGCTATTGGGCAGAACAGTACTTACTCCACGATGATTGTCCAGCCACCTAAGAGTAACCGCAGCCTGCAACACTCACGTGAGAAGACTGAAAACATCTTAACACGCCCAGAATGTCACAAGCAACAGAGCTGCTGATTGGTCTGACTTCTTACAAAGCTGACTGACTATCTCTAACGCAAGCAGGCTCCGACTTTCAAACAACTCCAATGACTGTCACTCAATTATTTCAAAAGAAAACCCTGTAAAATATCCTAGATACATGTGACATTACAAACTATGTGCACAGCATTCATGCAAAAGGTCTATAATGATCTCACATTCCTGACAGCTTGTTCCCTCTTACAATCTATGTGAATGGCTAGTAATAACACGAAAGACTAAAGGAATGGTAATGAAATCACTTGATGTAACACTGCTTCTTCTTTGTCTAACTTGGAGGAAATCACTCACTCATGTAGTTACAAACATTGCCTAATAGTTTATTAGTGAAGAGATTAGCATAAAGTCAAGCTTTCCTCCATTGCTTGGGGATTAATATGGCTGTCTGTGAGTGTCCAAAAGCAGCAGTTGAAAGCATAGCATTGTAAAGTGTTTTTAATGGGCTGCATAATCCAGTGAGCATAATCAAAATGCCTTAACCAAAATACCAACAAATATTAAAGCATTTGGTAAGAGTTTTGACTAAGCTCAAGACTGAATTTGTCTTTCTTGCCACCTTAAATTGAATTTTCCAACAGGCTTCAGTTTCACCCTTGAATAATGTTCAAATGATGAGTAGAAGGAGATGTAGCTCAGGCTTCTTACAGAGGGAAGCTTAGGACTCCCTCCCACACCTGGCAAATTCACTGTGGATCCTGCGGCCATGCACAGACTCAGAACTGTGGCTAATACACTGCCACGGGACTGAACAGACCCACATGAGATATGAGATGACCATTTCTACTCATATATAAGGATTCAAGTAAGCCTGGATAATTCTACAAAACTTTCCAAATTAAAAGCAGAGTTTCCCACAAAATGCCTAGTCATTAAGACAGGAAGCCTAACTCCTAGGATTTCCTGGCCTCCACAAAACACTAAGACAAGGTCACCAACAGGAAGACTGTGAATACACCAACACTACGGTGGCAAGGAAGACTGTGTGTCCCACTGTGACACCCGAGTCAGGCGGACTGTGCTTGCCCCTTGTGAATGGGCTCCAGGAATTCATTGCTACACACCTGCCACAGGCGCTCTGTTAGGCACTCTGCTCTGTGAAGGCTTCTGTCTATTTTGCACAACCCCCTTCACTGATGTCTTAGGGGTTCTAATTGAATATAAAAAGGTTAATCAGTCACTTGCATGAAGGTCTGCACTTCAGAGAAAACAAGCACACAGCATCAACTACTCAAAGAATAAGCTTGAGAAGAACTGAAATCCCGCACACGCACCCAGCCATCAGGAGAGCTGCACTTGTGTTCCTGCAGGAGACCAGACTCCTGCTTCACACTTGGTTGGAGAATCATTGGTGAGGCTAAACTTACTTGACGAAGAAGCTTATATTAAAACATAAAATGAGTAGGATGGTATGAAATGAGAACTGAAAGCATGCCCACACTGGATGATAACTAAGAGATTTACACAGCAGTGCAGCACTCGGGCTGTCTGCACACAAACTGGACCTTGACATACACAGTACAGCAGACAGCAGATCTTGTACTGATCTTGGCTTGAATACTTTCACATCCCATGTATGGCATTCTTACCCTTGTCTACTAAGTAGCCTATGAACTGGTGCATTCTGTCCTTGGTTTGGCTGAAGGATTCTGTTGACAAATTAAATGCAAAATTAATTCCAAAGACAAATTCCACTTTTCCTACTTTCTCTCAACGGGTGAAAGGTGACAACGGTGAGGTTAGAAGCCATCTGTGCTATCTATCATGAGTAGGAGCTGACTGACTAAAGCACTAGGAAGGAACTTACACTTGGCTCACCATGAGCTCAGACCTCAGGTTTTCATCAGGAAAGCAATAGCCAACACATGCAGTCCCTGTGCCTTTAAAGAATTTTCTGATATGCCTTACAAATGCCAACTTCTCAAACATGAGACAAAACACTCATTTTACAAGAGGGAAAGACAAACTGTATGAACCAAAAAGTTGGTGTCCTGAGGTCTTTAAACAAGTACCGAAGATGCCATGGTAGTCTGAAATTTCTGCCAGAAATGGCCTGTCCTACAAACAGTGCCAGGACCCTCGGACCTGACCCACACGTGGCCAGGAATAGGACCATACATTAGCATGGGTGCTGAGCCTCAGCTCCTCCAGCTCAGCCTACTGATGCACAGCAAATTTTAAATTTTTTTAAAAAAATTAAGCTTTAGGTATAAAATTTTCTTTAAAAATAAACAAAGCTTCTCACTGGGATGAAGTGATTTTTCTTACCTTGTTTCTGAAGGGTTTTGCTTAAGCAGGAACTTCTTATTTGGCATTCCCATTTCAGCAACTCTAGCACAATATAAAGACAAGGATAATATGTTTGTTTGAGAAGGGAGAGAACAGGCTTTCAAATGACAGAGGAGCTCTGAGACATGAGGGCCTTCTAAAGGCTTGTGCTAAGCATAGTGAAAGCCAGCGTCAAGAAAAAGACTTAGGAGCGAGAGACACACAGAGCCTGAGAGCGCTGCTGCTCTTCCAGAGGACCTAGACTGGACTGCCAGAGGCTCACAACTGTCTGTAACTCCAGTTCCAAGGGATCCAAAGCCCTTTCTGGCTTCTGTGGAAACCATGTGTACACACGGTGAACAAATCTACATGCTGGCAAAACATTCATACACATAAAATAAAAAATTTAAGTTTCTAAATGATATTACTAAAATATACTTCCTCTTGAGCTTTTGCCCCAGGATATCTTTCAGATATCAGGGGGAATTTATTCAAATGGTGAAATAATTAAATATTAAAAGATAAGAACTATGGAGATTGTTTGACAACTGATTGTTGACAATAATTTATAATTTATCAAATAATAAATCATTTCAATAAATGTCTATATCTAAAGAGGAATTTCTACCCACCATGGTGGCAGACACCTTTAATCCCAAATTAGGCTATAGCATGTTGCAGATAGCAAAGGCTACATAGTGTCTTTAAAAAGAGAGCGCGAGAAAGAGGGATTTCTATTAGCTCAACTGCAGAAGACAGAAGAGCCAGCGAACTGTTATTTCTTTCTAATTTTAATTTTTACCTTATGCATATGAGTATTTTGCCTAAACACATGTGAGTGTAGAATGTGTATGCGGTTTCTATGGAGACCAGAAGAGGACATCTGTTGAATAAAACCCTGGTCATTTGCAAAAGCAGTCAGCACACTTACCCACTGAGCCATTTCCCCAGCCCCTGCATACTTCCTACTGGAATAGACGGGCTGATAACTAAAATTACCTGGCTGGTAATAAAGTGACAAACAGAACTTACTTCATGAACTTCTTCCTGTCGAGGGACTTCTGTGTCGCCACTGAAAGCGCCACTCGTGGACTTTTCATCTTATCCTTCAAGTACAAAAGGAGCATCAGGCGGACTGGTCTGGTACCAATCTCACTGTGTTACAACATAAAACAATCCAGAGCCAGGCGGTGGCAGCACACACCTTCCTCTATGTAGGCCTGGCTCTTCTGAATCTGCCTAGATCAACCAGGCTAGCCTTGAACTCAGAGAGATCTGCCTACTTCTGCTTCCTGATTCCTGGAATTAAAGGTGTGTGCCACCACAGCCAGGCACTTAGCTAATGTTTTTAAGTAATCTGGATTTTAAGCACTGTTAATATTACTATTATTTATACTTTTGTGTGTGATTGCCAGCCAGCACTCTAGATACAGTGTTCTAAATTAATTTGGAACCACCTTTCAGACTTCAGAAATGACAAAATCTGTATGAAAGTGATAAGAAAACTCAATCAGGAGCAGTTGGCAGTTTCCTATGAGCTACCAGAACAAAACATCCAAGGTTTCAGACCTCAGATCCAATTCCACCACAGTACAGGATTCTGTCACTGTGCAGTTCCTGGGGAGCTCCCTACACAGCTCAGTGGTGCTGGGAATCATGGGGTGCATCGAGCTTCAAGCTTCTGAGCTGCTGGGAATGCCATGGAGCCTCCATCACCCAAGCTCAGAACGCCTCTCCGGCAGAAAGACGCATGGCGTACATACCATTTGCCGGAGCAGTTTCTCTTTGCGGGCTTCTCGATCATGATGGAGAATTGACATTCTCTCAGCTGCATCCATCACAAAGAAGATGTCATGAATACCATACAGGGCAGCTCGCAACTAGGTGTGCAAGAGGAAATCAGTGTCTACACTCAAAAGATAAGGCTAGAATTTAGTAATACAACGAATATTGTGTGTACATCTTTCATTTGGAGAAGGTACAGAAGTTTTCATTCAAACCCATTTTCCCTGTTTAAACAAAGAGAGAAATACATTTCCAACCCTGGGCCCCCAGTTAGGAACTGACCAATCTCTCCAGTTAGAAACCCTTCAGGGCAGCAGCATACCTGAGCTAACACTCGTTCCTGAAGGGAAGCATCTTGGGCTGAGACAACACCTCTCTTCAGAGGGGCTTCTGACTGAAAGCTTCGTATGAATTCCATGGTGTCCTAAAAGAAAGAGGCACTCTTTCAAAACCAGTTTTCTAGGAAGTTTCCTTTTATTCTTTCTCCATCACAAATTACTAAGAACACAAAAACTATTACTGATGACATATCAAGCAGCCATAGCCCCCTCACCATGTTTCTCTGCCTCCTCCTGCCCAGAATGGCAAAGGGACTGCAAACACTGAAGCAATGCTGTTCGGGCTGGCTTCTGTATCCTCTCCATAAGGGAAGGCCACATGACTTGGTCAGGTGGTTCAGGATTAGCAGTCATTTGAACCCGATCATTAACTCACATGTAGTGTCCGGGGACCTTAATGGCACATCTGTGAGAATACTTGTATGCTACAGTAAATGCCAAATCTGAAGAATCTAAAAACTCGAGTATTGGTGAAAAGGCCGGCAGTGACAATCCTTGACCATATTGCTGAATTTAGAATTGCTCCTAGCGATAAACAGGGCCTGGAGGTAGAGCTGCACCAAGATGCTAAGGATAAAGAGGATAACCAATGGGAGGAACATGAGAAGGAAGTACACACAGGGACTTATAGGGCCAGCCCTATAGCTGTGACCTATGGAGACTTCCCCATCTATCAGAAGCCAATCCACACCGTAGAGCAGAGGAATGCCATCTTGGCTTCAAGCAGCCGGCACAGCACAGCCCAGGGTGGGATAGAGGCTCACTGTGAGAGCCTGGGTGGGCTAGGGCACATAAATGGCACCAATAACATATCAGTGATGAGTGAGATGGCCTGTGCTGCTTTAAGACTGCTCAGGCTGGGATGGTGACCCATGCTGGGACCGTCACTGGAGAGACTCAAACAGGACTGCCATGAGTCTGAGGCCAACTTGGGCTACAGTGAAACCATGTCTCCAAAAGTAAATACTTTGTGGAAGAAAAGTGTGACTTTGCCCCACTCAGGAGTGGTTCTAAGCAAGAGCTACACAGAAAAGCCAGCTCTGTCTTAAAGCACACACACACACATACTACATTTTTTAAAAAATGCACGTCACAGTGCATGTGCAGCAGTTAGAGGACAGCTCTTTTTCCATGTGCATGCTATGGATTGGACTCGGGTTTCAGTCTTGGTGGCAGATGCCTTTGCCCACTGAGCCATACTGAATATATTAATTACATATTTTGATTATCCCACTCCTTCTTTTTTTCTTTTGGTTTTTTGAGATAGGGTTTCTCTGTGTAGCCCTAGCTGTCCTGGAACTCACTCTGTAGACCAGGCTGGCCTCAAACTCAGAAACCAACCTGCCTCTGCCTCCTAAGTGCTGGGATTAAAGGTGTGCGCCACCACCACCAGGCTGATTATCACACTCTTGTGACCCTCTCACGATCCCTCCCTTCCTACCATTCCCTGACCCCTTTCCTCACAGGCTTCCCTCCTACTTTCATGCCCCTTCTTTCGGTGGCCCAGTGAGTTTCATTAGGGCTGCCTCCAGAGCTTGGGCACCTTACTAGTAGCTGCAACAAGAAGGAAATGTCTCTCCCTCTTGGCAACCATTAACTGAATAAACTGGCAGGGAGAGACAAGGCCTACTAGCCAGTCATCTTCATGGCATTGGCAGGGAGAGACAAGGCCTACCAGCCAGCCATCTTCATGGCAGGGTACTCATGGACCTAATCAGAAGCACACTTTAAGCAAATAATCACAACTGCAAGTTCAAGAGTGTGCCAAGGCTAGGTAGATGGCTCAGGAGGTGAGAGCACTCTCTGTGCATAGAGATGAACATGAGTTCAAAGTTTCAACACACATGTAAAAAGCCGGGTGTGATTATGTGGCCTGTAACTCTAGGGCAGACAGGCTCAGGAGACTGTCTTGACTTGCTGGCTGCCAGGGCAGCTGCATGCTTAGTGAGAGATTCTGTCTTAAGGTAATAAGGTGGAGAATGATGATCAGGACACCCCAAGTTTGCCTGTGGAATACACACATACGAACAAACAAACAAGTGTGCAGCGGCCATGTTATGCCTGAAATGAGCATCCCACACACAACTATACTGGGGGCGAGGGGTTAGTAATACGGAAAAACCATCTAAGTAATCAGACTTATGACATCAACTAAATTATAGTAACTAAAGAAATTTGATCTGAGTTCTGAGCTCAGCTGTCAGAAGACTGAAATGAAATGAAAAACAAGGAATTTCAGTAATCTTACTTTTACAGTTTGTCGAAGTTGCTTCAGTTTGTCTGTTTGCATAAGTTTACGAGTAAGAAACCCTTTTGCCACGGCAGTTATTTTATTAAATTTTGCTTGTATTTCTGGACTAAAAACCTAGAAAGAAATTAGAAACAATGCTGTAAGAATCCTAGCACCATACTTAATTATGACTTAATTTTTTTGGTTTTTTGAGACAGGGTTTCTCTGTGTAGCCCTGGCTGTCCTGGAACTCACTCTGTAGACCAGGCTGGCCTCGAACTCAGAAATCCGCCTGCCTCTGCCTCCCAAGTGCTGGGATTAAAGGCGTGTGCCACCACTGTCTGGCAATTATGACTCCTAATCTATCCCCACAAGCTAGCATTCCTTCCTAGGCATTTGCTCATGGAGTTTCATCTGTACCAAAAATAATAAACTCATGTTCAGTATGCAACCTAAAACATAGCTCTTTAAAAAGATAAACTGGTCTGATGAGCTGCTCGATAGGTAAAATCACTAGCCACCAGGCCCTAGGACCCACATGGTGAACAGAGAGAATTAATTCCCACAAGCTACCCTCTATGCTTATGCTGTAACATGCAAGCCCCCACCCAAATAAATAAACATGTTAAAAAAAAAAACCAACCTGACAGACATATATTCCCCACCTGAGACCATTTAGCTTGGGCCCGTCCAAAAGGCCTTGTTACTGAGAGTTTGGTCACACCACTGGTCAGTGATCCCCAGAGGTAGAACGGTGCTTCACTGGTAGAGCCAAAGCTATATTGTAGGGCAGAATTTATGAAGCCTAGAGAAACACAGAGTACAGACTAGTCTAGTGATCCATGGCATCATGCTGAATGTGTCACATAATCAGAATATGCAGAATGCTGTAATAAACATTTGTGACACTCGATGAGTAACAGCTATCTCAGAGACTGAGCCACAGACATAAAATATCCATGGACATTCGGCTTCTGTGCCAGATGGAGCTTTTCAAGACAAACAGAATCTCAGGATAATTTGATGCTGTGAAAAGATCTTACTGCTGCTGCTAGGGAATTAGAGGTAATTCCAAACCACTCAGGAGATAGGCGACTGCTCTCACTTGAGCACGTCACCTGCTGCATGAATAAGCGGCCGGGCTCTGGGCCCAACTGCCTGTTCTTGTTATGGTGAGTCCTCTCATGGACACCTGCTCTGTGGCCTTAGATCCCATATCATGTCATTTTTCATGGCTACTAAGCAGCAGGCAAATAGGGGTGGAATAGGCATTAAATTACCAGACAGAAAGCATGATTAAAACAGCTTACTGCACAATAACTTTCAAGTGGAAAACAATTCTTAAAAGTCTACCAGAGTTGTTTGAAGTCTGGAGTGAGTCCACTTGGGACAGCATGGTTTCTAGCAAAACAGAATCACTTCTTTTTCTCCACTCTAGCTCCAGCGCACTGTTCAAGTCAGAGACGTCCGTCATAACTGTCTTCTCCTTCAGCATCTTCTCCTGCTCTTCTATTTCCTGCAAATTGACCATGTAGTATAGCATGCTAGATCCTTTAATGGTATCTGAAATAATGCCAGTGTAGGCTTAGCCTGAAAGTGTGTGTAATGCAGAGTGCATTATTGTTTATCTTAAGTCTTCCTCCCTCAAAGTTATGATAACTGGTTCAACTGATTTGTCTTTTTAAAATGTTAGTGTTTTTTATTTTTAAGTTAAATTTAGCATGGGATGTGACTATAAAATCACAAAACAAGTATCTTTATGATATTGTTCTTAAAAATGTATATTCAGGATCTATTTTAAAAATACCTTTAAAAATATTAGGAATTCTGAATGAAGGATTCAATGAAGTACCCTTCCACAAATTACTCAGTGGCTTTTGGGTAAGGACCTAAATGTTAGACTTCACACTCTGTCAACAAAATATATCTACACATCAAGCTCAATGACCATCTCAATAAGATAGACAGAGGGAAACTGTCAGTATATGCACATGGCCCGAATCACACACTGACTAACCTGACTGCTAGCCCGCCCCATCTCAGTGCCTCACCTTTTGCAGTTGCTCCTGCTCCCTCTCCTGCTCAGCTATGAGAAGTGATAACTGCTGGGCATGCTGCTCTTCTAGTCTCTTGCGCATTTCTTCAAAAGCTAACATCTTGCTTTTCAGTAGCTCCTGGCCTTCTGAAAAGAAACATGGGCTTAAATTGAGAAAACTCATTGAAAGTCCAACAGTTCATATTTTTTGCCATCAACCTGAGCTCTGCTTCTGACCAGAGGGTATTCCTCACATAACATAAGCCAGACATAGCCAGTTCCCCAGTGAACCATTCTCACTGGTCTGTCCCCTTCTTTCACACTACTCAGGAGGAACAGCATTGCACCTCCTCACCTTCCCACTCATTCAACAGCCCTCCTGGAGCCAAGACTACACGCCTCCAGCAACTCCAAAGTCTGACTAGCTTTAAGATGTGCTCCTTAGGGATAAAGAAAGCA
>JADRCC010518081.1:0-12594 GCA_019843855.1 Hylomyscus alleni
GGAATGAGGCCTGGAACCCTGAGCTTGAATAGCACTTTGGGAAGGCTCTCCACTTCGCTTTCCACACTTGGCAACTCCATAAACTTGTGGCTGTTCTGGTTTGTGTTCAGTGGAAGTCTGCTTGAATTTACCATTAATTACAATAATTAAAATCACGGAGTCTCCTCAGTGGGAATTTTCCAGCTCCTAGACAGAAATGTTCTCTTACAAGCTCCCTCTACTGGCCTGTTCTCAGGATATTTTCTTTCTCCCTTCCTTTCTCTTTCTTTTTAAATTTATTATCTTTAATTTTTTTTTTTTATAGTCTGGTCGTTATCCCTCTCCTGGTCCACCCTCTGACAGTTCCTCATCCCATTCCTTCTCCCTCCCCCGACCCCTGTCTCCAAGAAGATGTCCTCACCCCACCTGGGTAGGATTATTGATTGTTCCTCTCTTGTGTGCTTGCATAGCACTTTCTCATACTATGGAAGACATACTTCTGTGTCTGAAGTATATGGTATCTTCAGCAATGAGATCTTACCTTCAATTTTGAGGTGATAACGAAAGATTATGACAATACCCTAGATGGTTTAGGGATGGTGTCTCTTGGAATCTCCTGACCAACAACTGAAAGGGAGATTTTTCCATGCCTGGCCATGGGGTTAGAACACCATATTATTTTATATTTACGTATTATTTATGTTTAAAATTCATATATGATAGACAAGAATATTATATATACATATAAATAATTTAAATGAAGTTACTTCACTTTGGGTGACAATGCTCCCCCAAAAGCTATAGCAATGTACAACTCTACTGTAGGACCCTGTAAGAGAACTACTTCCTTTGCTCCCTTTGAATGCAAATGAGCAACAAGTCTAAGGGAAGCTGGAGAGCAATGCCTTCCCAAACACAGCTCCCCAAACTCCTTGCTAATGATACAGTTGATCTTGCTGCTCACAGCCTAGGGAAGGATGTCATGTGCAAGTAGGTGCAGAGTGATGCTTGCTTGTTAGGTTGTAAGTAGGAGAGGGAGGCCTGGTTGGAACTGGTTAAGGACTGTGGTATAATATGTATGACTGTTAAAAGCAACAAAGTCATGGATCTAGCAGTATAAACTGCTTGTTGGTGACTTAACAAAACAAACCGAAGGGACTGTGGCCAGCCCAGGCATGGCAAACAAGTCTCTGGCAGGCCTCGCCCTTCCCCATATCCTCTGCCTTGTTAAAAACCGTTACATTACATTCCTAAAGCTAGCCATCAAGGTCTATTCCCTTATTTGGCCACTTCCTCCTCCTTAGGCTGACTACCAAGGTCCAGCAATCAAAATATTGAAGTCCAGATTAAAAGTTCCATTTTGGCTGTTCTAATTAACATGCCCAGTCAAAATCAAACACCTCATGTTAACATGGGATCTCCCCTTTTACCTTTACAAACTGCCACTTGCCTATGGGCCGTGTCTGTCTCCTCTTTATCCAGAGGCAGTCCTTTGTCCCTCTCAGGCTAATACTCCTTCTTCCCCCATCTCTTGTTCTATTCCCCTTTTCCATCATACTCTATTTCCTATCTCTGTCTCTTATTTGCTGTCCTTTGTCCTTCTAGAGCAAATAAATCTCTTTTGTACCAAATACTTGTCTCTTCAGAAACATCCCATAAGATTCTGTAATAAAACAGAATTCGTAATTTGTTTTATCTAGCAAGAATCTCCAGACTATTTCATTCCATAGGCATCACTGAGCCCCTAAAAGTGTCAAGATTTGACTTGGTACTTAGAATTTCACCCCGGGTGCATGGTGATAAGTGGATGCAAAAGGACTAATAGTTTTGCCTGAGATAACAATGACCAATGACCTTCACTAAGAAAGTGGCTTGGTGGATGGAAAGGCGAATCTCTGTGCCTTAGTGGCTATATTAGTCAGACTGTGTATTGCTATGACAAAATGCCTGGCATAATAGTCTATAAGAGAAAGGGTTTATTTGGCTCTCATTTTCAGAGGCTTTGATCGTGGTGGGCAAAGCTTAGGCCACCAAAATGACTCTGTATGGCTAATGAAGCTCTACTATATGCTAAGCATCCATCTTGGTACTCACCAGCCATTTGTCTCTGACTCTACTCCCAGTAACCCTGATTCAGTGACCATCCACCCAAAAGTGGACAGCCATGACTATCTACTTGATATGATATGACTAACTGCTTTTTTACTTCTCCAACTTGCTTACACAGATACACAAAGATTGTTTTGAGTTGCCTTAACCACTTAATTTAGCAGAACAGAACAATTTTTATTTATTTACATAGATTTTTTTTTTTAATAGTTTTTCGAGACAGGGTTTCTCTGTATATCCGTGGCTGTCCTGGAACTCACTCTGTAGACGAGACTGGCCTGGAACTCAAAAAGCTGCCTAGATCTCCTCCCAAGTGCTGGGCTTAAAGGCATGTGCCACCACTGCTGGGGCTGTTTACATAGATATTGAAGGTCTTCAAGTGGTTTTTCCCTTTAAAAGTCCTTCTGCATACCCCTCCTTCACAGCAATCTCAAATTTGACTCATAGATTGTTTGTCCTTCTAGCAGCTAGTCAATAAATTTTTAAATTATAGTTGGACTAATTCTACGCTCTTTTCCCAGGGATCACAAACTCCGTGATGTTTGGAGGCCCCAGTAAGATCCCTAGGAGACCTCAGACTCAGGGCCAGGGTCTGGGATAGGCCCCAGAGGGAACAAACCCAAAGTGGACTTGATAGGCCCCAAGAATTCCAGGCTGCAACTGCCCCAAATTTGCAAATTGATAGTAAGAATGCACTTCTAAAGCTTGGACCTATCAGTGAGTTGTTCTGCTCTGTTTTGGAGTTCAGACATTTGGAATGACAAAAGGCAAGGTCTAACAAGATTATAGACCTAGTCTCTGGGATGGAGGGAACACCCTACTGTCCTTTCGGTTTTCATGTGTAAGTGAAGATGGTCACCATATGTCTGAGTTCATCTTTTTTTTTTTTCTGATTGTGTTGTTGTACTGTCTTTTTCTGTTCTCTGTTGACTGTTGGATTTTTGTTTTCAGGTTTTGTTTCAGAGACAAGAACTGAACTGAGTACAGCCAAATATCCTCTGAGCTCCATGCAACATTTTCAGGATTTCTGGCATAGACTTTTCCTGGCTGCCTCTACACTAGCTCCCCACTGAAGCTTGCTCTGTCCCTCTCATTGGCTGGCAGAGACCTGCCACAGGTGCATCAGTCAGGTACTTCTCTTCACCCTCCTATTTGAGATCCTTGTTTCTCACTCTTCTGAAAGATATATTTTTTCTAGCTTTTTCCCAGCTGTCTCCTGTCTATGACCAGGTTGAAGCTCTCTGGCTACAGCCACTCCCCTGCTGGGGTGATCTGGGCACCCCTGGTGTACAATCCTGAAGGGCACCATAAACCTCCATGTATCACTGCCTGCTGCCCTCTGTGCTGCTGCAGCTGGCTTGCAACCACAATTTCTTACCTTACACCCTTCTTTGTAGCCGGGCAGTTGGTGTACGTGCCTTTAATCCCAGCAATTGAGAGGCAGAGCCAGGCAGATTTCTGAGTTCGAGGCCAGGCTGGTCTACAGAGTAAGTTCCAGGACAGCCAGGGCTAAACAGAGAAACCCTGTCTCGAAAAAAAAAAAAAAAGAAAGAAAAAGCAAATAAACAAAAACAAAACAAAACAAACAAACAAGCAAAACACAAAAACAACTTCTTTGTATTCTGCTTGCTCTGGTCTCTTCTTCTGACCACTGAATTTGGTTTTGCAGGGATTAGGTGTCTTTTGGGTATGGTTAATATATTGTTTTATGCTTTTCTACTTTATTAAAAAGCTGGCTCTGAAGTTGGACATGGCCTCCCTCTTCTGCAGCATTGTGTTTTAAATGTGCCTCTGAAGTCTCTGCCCTAGGTCAGAAGGTGATTTGACTCTAAGACAAAGAGAGAAAACAAAACAGCCCAAGCAGAGGCACCATATGCTTTGAAACAGCTAAAATATAAAATATAACCTCTCTGTACCTTAAGATTCATATGCTTATGAAACTGCTAAAATATAACCTCTCTGTACCTTAAGATTCATATGCTTATTGGCTATGGTTAACAGTCTGACAAAAATCCATAAAGAAAACAAAAACAACCTGATGTCAACAATTTCTGAGTTCCTATAGCTGTCTGGTTTTTATAGATTCCTATTTGATGTTCTCTGCGTTATAGATATTTATATTATTGTTCATGACTTTATAAGATAGAGAATACTTATTAGGCTTTTCAAGTTGTCTGCCTCCATATGCAGACACACAAACTAGTTATAAAATAAAATCTTCTGTCTAAAATCTTCAATAATATCCCTAGATATGTTTGTTTAAAAATAATCAGAGATGGACTTGTTAAAAGTTAATATTTGCCAGGCAGTGGTGGGGCACGCCTTTAATCCCAGCACTTGGGAGGCAGAGGCAGGCGGATTTCTGAGTTCAATGCCAGCCTGGTCTTCAGAGTGAGTTCCAGGATAGCCAGGACTACACAGAAACCCTCTCTCTAAAAACAAAAAAAGAAGTTAATATTCTTTTTCAAAAGAAGAATATTGGTCATTGGACCTTTACCTGAGCCTCCAGTCACTTCTTCCAGCTGGTTATGTGACGTTAGGTCCTAACTGCACGAAGCCTCAAGGTTTTCGGACAACTAGGGTATACATGCTAAAAAAACTAAAAATTAGGATGAAGTCTACCTATGCAACTATGTAGTTATATGTACTGAGTAAAGGCTCTAGATATTATCTAAAACATCCCCCCCCCAGAAAAAAATTCTTACAACAAATGGTAAATTTATTTGTTACTGTTGGATTTCAGACCCAGGATAAGGGGCTGAGGTGCTTATTTTGTAAACTAAAGCAGGCCTGGGCTCCAGGTTCTCCCAACATCCCTCAATCCCTACCTGGGATACCCTGTCCCCAACCCTGAATTCTCCAGTCCAGGGGCTGGGCTGCCTGTCCCTCCCACCCCAGGGCTCTTCCCTATATAGTCCAGACATTTTGGTCTCCCCTCTGTCGCTTTCTTTCCACCGCACTTCTGTCACTTTCTCTTCTCCCTCCCCTTCTCCCTCCTCTCGGCAGCTTCCCCAGCCTCAGTCCACGGAGGCCAGTGAGCTCACCCAGAGCAGTTTCCTAATAAACCTGCGTTTATATATATTTTGATCTGACTTGAATAGGCTCATTTCAACAACAGAGAAATAACTTGTCAATGTCCCATATTATTTCAATTTAAAAAAAAAGGTCTGTGCCACAATTAGGATGGCTAAATGTAACTGTACATGTCCAGCTCTTCGACTTCTGCCCCTTTCTTGGTTCCTGTTTACAAAATTATTCCCTCATTCAAGATAATGGATACTCAAACTCTTGCTAAAATGGAAACTTTCTTTCTCAGGATCTGTAAGGGTGGGGTGGGGAGGATCTATAAAATTACAAGCAAAAAATTTAGCTTAAAACTTTTAACAAAAAGGTTAATAACTAAAAATCTATACATAAGTAATCGTAATTTGTTATTCATGCTTATATGTAACTTGAAATCAATTCTGGTCATCTTTCGAGACTAAGGAGACAACAACAGGTCCCCAAGATATTTTGGATTAGGATAGATTTTATATGATAATTTTTGTCTTGAACTTTTTAAATATAAAAATATATGTTTAATGAATAAAATATATCTGATAATTAAGGATCATAAATTCCAAAGTTCTGTCTACTCAGATTAATGATAACTGAAATAAAGATGTATGTCTAGCCTCTTTGTCTAACTTCATTAAGCCTTAACTATTTGGATAAACTGAGTCATACAAGAAAGTATAATAGTCTGTAATGATATATACTATGAAAGAATAAAACAAAAACAAAAAAACAAAATAAGGTTTCTGATCTCTCTGTAAGTTACATTTATAGTTTTTAAGATTCCCAGTCTCTCTAAGGGCTACATTTATGACATACATTTCATTTTTACACTAAGAGAGCTTCCATCCAAAAATTATAATTCCTGAGACTAAAACTAAACATAGATAAAACTGTAAAATCCTAATCTTATTAAAGTGTCTAACTTCTTATAAATTATTAAGCATAATTAGTACATAGAAGTTAATATTCAGTCATCTTATAAATGATCACATTCTTTAATGTGCTCAAAACTATGCTTGTAATCATGCTAAGTACAACTGTAATTCAATTTCAGGGACAAGTTTCTATTTAGCCTTCTGTATTAAGCCTTAAGCAAGTAACTAAAAACAAACAAAGTTTGTTTACCTCATATATACTTAATAGATAATGGTACTCAGACTTCTCAGAGATCTACTGAATACTGCATTTAAAATGCTCAGTGAAAAAAGCTTACTCTGAAAGACAGACCTCAATTCCTATCAGTGACCCCAAGGTCTCCACCAGGATTATGGCAACGATAACCACTGGATTAAACTGCCTCAGGTGCTTTATTGACCACCAGGACCCAGCCCAAACTTTGTACAAGCAATATTAGGGAGTTGAGCACCCCACTTTGCCTACAAAAGGTGAGGTCAGTTTCCCAAGTCCCTTCTCCACAGGCTGCAGTCACCTTAGTTCATTTCCTATGTAAAAATCAGCTATGTTTCCTGCTGAGAAAGGCAGATGGGTTTGTCTTGCTAACAATTTTCACATTAAAGGATAAACTAGTTCCAGATGTAACTTTTTACTGTTCCTTTATTTAAAAGAGCTTGCTTTTCAATGACTACTCTCAGTAATAACTACCCATGTCTCTGATAAATGTTTAGATTTAAAAGAAAAAGGTTAAATGTCTATACAAGTTCTGAGTGTTTAAGGAAGTGTTTTAAGGAGTATAAAGATCTGAGGATACAGACACTGAAGAAAGTTCCTGAGGGTTTAAGAAAATGATTTAAAGTATGTAAATGCAAATTGTAATGGTATAAGAAAAAGATTTAAGGTATATGAAAATAGAAGATATTTCTGATTTCTTTATCTCTTCTATGCTATTGTTTTACTAAAACTTGGGAAGCTCAGAGTGTTAGCGCTGGTCAGTGGAGTTCTGACAAGCTGGTAGAGCGCTGGTCAGTGGAGTTCTGACAAGCTTGTAGAGCTTGGTCAGTGGCGTTCTGACAAGCTGGTAGAGCTTGGTCAGTGGCGTTCTGACAAGCTGGTAGAGTTCTGGTCAGTGGCGTTCTGACAAGCTGGTAGAGCTTGGTCAATGGCGTTCTGACAAGCTGGTAGAGCTTGGTCAGTGGCGTTCTGACAAGCTGGTAGAGCGCTGGTCAGTGGAGTTCTGACAAGCTGGTAGAGCGCTGGTCAGTGGCGTTCTGACAAGCTGGTAGAGCGCTGACTCCTTACTATTCAGTCACAAGCTCAAGATTTTAATTTTCCTTTGGTTGTCTTCTAAATATAGACTTAAGGGTGCCTATCATTGGGCTAAAAACATCTCTGTACAATCTATATATACCTAGCTCTCTAGACAATGGAAAAAAATGTTCATGTTTTTAACCCAAAGCCATAGTTTTTGCTATGACTCAAAGGCATGAGTCTACTCTGGCTGTCTTACAGAGAGAGGCCTGTTAGCTGATTTTCCTACAAAGTAGACTTTAGTACAGATTACAAACAGTGGTAATGCTAATATAGCTAAAACTTTTATCTCTTTTTGTAAACTAAAAAAAAAAAATCATGCAAGCTTCAGGGAATTGTAGGAGTCATAAGGCTTGGATCCACCTCTCACAGGTAGAATGGGCTCCCGTTAAGTACAGCCTGAGCTTCGACAGCTGCCTATCCCTGAGGCTAGGGTCTCTCTCGGTCTCTTCTCTAGTCTCAGAACTCCCCCACTCCCTACAACTACCAGGATAATGGACCTAATTTCCAAATGTAGGATTTTCCTTTAAGTTCTTAAGCTTTAACTTCTATTCTTAGTCTATATAATTGTTCCAGTAGATTTCCAATCAACTAAAGACACAAACTGCTTCAAACATTGCAGCCTCAGGTGGTCCTTCAAAGCAAAGGTAGCAAGCACCTGGGCTTGAAGCCAGTGTAAGCCAGGTGCTTCTGACAACACTTCTTACCTGCTCGAGCCCCACCTTTGGACCAGCATTCCAGACTTTTCCAAATCTCCCCATACTTCACTAGCCTCAGATGGTCCAACAAAACCTGGACAGCAAACCCGACGTACCCTGCCCCCCTCCAGGCCTTTGTCCATCATTACAGCCTTTCTTGGCCTGACAATAATGTCCTAGTTTAGTTAAGAAGCAGTTACAGAGACTATCCTTTATCATTAACAAAAGCCTGGAATGTTAGGTCCAAAGAAAACCAGTTCCCCTCTACCAAAGGCGACATGTTCCTATCGATGTCAAAAGAAACAAATGGCTGTCTACGGTGCCTCTCAGCACACCAAAGCTCATGCTGGCCTCTAGACACCTTCAGTACAATTACCTGTTAAAATTAAAGCATTACAAAAAGGGTTACTCAAGAGGTAAGGGAGCTGAGATCTGATTGAATGACAATTAAAATATCAACTTTTATCCCTACATAAATGAATCAATGAATTGATACATATGATTTAGAGACAATGGGAAATGCTGTGGCTAAAGAAGCCCCATTTTATGCTAGGCATCCATCTTGGTATTCAAAAGCCGTTTTCCTCTGACTCCAGTCCCTGGAAGATAACTTTCTTTAACTCTGATTCAGTGTCCCCTGTCCAAAAAAGTACAGCTCTGACTATCTACTTGTTCTGACTAACTACTTTTTGCTTCTGTAACTTGCTTATGTAGATACCCAAAGTTGCCTTAACTACTTAATTTAGCAGAACAGAAGTTTTTATTTTCTTACATAGATACTGAAGGTCTTCATGTGGTTTTTTCCCCTTCTTTAAATGTTATTCCCTGTTGCAGTAATATTTCATCTTAATCTGAGTTTTCTATCCTGCCTTGATCATTCAGTTCCCAGATAAAAGACAACACAACTTTGATATTTATGATAAGCCTTTAATCAGCACCGGAGCTGGGCAGATGTCTACCCTCTGTGCTCTTAGATCTACTTCCCTTCAATAACCCCGAGCTATAACTCGCCATGTTCCATCTGGGCAGCTCTTAACTCCAATTAGTCAGTCCTCATGGCCATGCTTTCAAGATTCCTACACCGTGGCGTCTTTTTCACTCTCCACCTTCCTCCTCTCCCTCCTGGTCTCTCCTCAGACCCCAAGCCCAGAAACCAAACACTCTTCTGTCCAACTATAGGCTGTAACAGACATCTTTATTCAACAATCAGGAATAACTTGGGGGGCAAGGTTACATAGCATTGCTTAGGTCTATGTGCAGATTCTGTCATCCCTGCGGGCAACCAGGCCTTGAGGACCAGTATTTAGCATTAAAGTACATAGTAAAAAAACAGACCTCAACAATTCTCCACACCTCTCCTTCATGGAAATCCCAAATTTGACTTAGAGATTGTTCCTGATAGCAGCTAATCAATAGATCATTTAATTATAATTGGATTCAGTCATGGTCTTTTCCCAGGCGTCACACACCATAACAGCTGCCATCATAGAAGCTAGCTAGAGGAGAGGGAGAAAGACTTCCTCATGTCCTGGTTTTCTTCTTTGCTTCATTTTATTCTATTGAGATCCCAAAACTATGGGATGATGCCACCCACTTTCAGAGTAGATACCATGCCTTCAGTTGGTCCTCTGTGCGAACACACTCCTGGATACACCTGGGTTGTACTTATCTCTTAGGTGCTTCTCAGGCCAGCAAAAAATAACAACCCAAAGTCACCAATACAAGCCCACTCCTCCTCAACTTGATGCCTTAACCCTTCTCCTTAGATTGTGACCCAAACCACTGAATACAGAGAAGAGAAAGACTTTCTAGTCTGATGGCGCACTAGACTTTGGGTCAGTTAGCTGAAACAGGAAGTGAAAATGGATATCAGCTCTGTCCTCTCCGCAGGTAATAAGAAAATGCCACAGAACAGGTGTAACCCCCACCAAATGAGAGACTAGAAATCATGAATAGAAATAAAGGTAGCCACTGTGTCTGAGGCTGAGCAGAGCCAACTGGCTGAGTTCTGCAGCTCCTCCCTTCACCAACAGAGGGGCAACTGTCTCAGGACATGAACCTGCGCTGACATCTGGGGACCCAAACCACATGGCAGATGCCAACAGCATGAATGTGCCCAAGAGAAGAATGGAAAGACAATCACCTCAGCAAAGAACAGGGGAAGGGGAAGGTAATTAGTTTTTATGGAGCAGAAGATCTGGCCTATTTCTTGCTCTGGATTTAATCAACTCAATGCCTGAAAGGTTGGCAAACAATAGAAGTGAGGGAAAAGAAATTATTACAAATGAAGGCTGCTTCCCCAGGGATCCAGCTGGCCCTGAAGGCAAAGCAAGTCAATGCCTGGGCTGGGGTTCATGGCACAGCTGATGTACAAGCATGAATCTATGGTCCTGAAGGGAGGCAGCAGAGAGCAGAGGCCCAAGTAGGTGCTTGACCTGGGAGTTCCTGGTGGAGAAGTCAGTGGTGTAATGATCCGCTTGGGATAGTTACTAACAGCTGTACTGAGTAGGCCAATGAAAAGTTTTAAGTCCTTTTGCTTGATGGCCAGACCAAGAACAGGCTTGAGCCTTCAAAGAGTATCTTTGCACTTAAATTTAGGGGTACAGCATTTTAAAAGGCAAACCCCACAAAGATACATCAGTTAGATAAGGGTCAGGGTACCCTTGAAATGTTCATTCCTGGCAGAGCATAGTGAGTATTTTAGACGCAACTTGCCAGTTATTGTGGTTAATATATCTGAAAATCTCAAACGTATTGCCACAGCAGGAGTGACTGGTATGGGATGGATCGTAGAGGATAGAGAATTGTCTAAGCAGACATAACATGGAATCAGGATAGGGTGGTGTTACCTTGGTCATTTCATCCCCCATTTTTCTAAAAGTTATTTTCAAAGTTTTGATCTTGGCTAAGCAGTAAATACTGAGTCCTGAGGCTCATTAACTTAACAGAGGTAATTTACTGTATGTGGCCATATAGGAGACATAAGGGGCCAGCCGGGCCAATAAGGAGGCTTGTGAGCCATGGTTTTAATTCAACATTTTATGGTACCAGGAAATTAATCTATGCTCCTGTTGTCTTTTATCTAAGTCATTTTTAACCTTTCATAAAGTCTCTTTGATAACTCCTGATTTGTTCGTACAGAAACAACAAGCCTTTCCCAGCATCATGTAAAGTCCTCTCTGGGACATGAAAATTGAGTCTAAGCCAAACTGGTGTGGGAAGATACTTTTGTCAAAGACTATACCTATGCATGGAGCTATGGAGAGAGAACTGAAGGTGCCTGAAGCCAGCTTCTATCTGATAACTTCTCTGTTGTTGGCCCATTTCCCCCAATTAGGGCCATAAAACTCAAGGCAGCAGGCCCTGAGACTGCATTTTTACCATCATTGAAATGAGGAAGAGGGAAAGCTCTCCTGTCTAATGGGGAATAAAAGATCCCCTCAGGTCCTGAATAAAAATTCACTTGGGGTTTACATACAACAGTACTTAACACTGGATTGTTATATAGATGTCCTGAGGCCATATAGCAGGTGAAACCTGTGGTACAGCCAAGCCAAATTCCTGTGGGAACCAAATAAGTTTCTTGAGTTAAAAGTAACTGTGAGACTAGTATTACAAGAGGCAGAAAAGCGGGGAACTGTATATAACCAATCACGTGTTCTATTGTGAGAAAGTTTTATCCTGAATGGATCTGGTCCAGATGAGACAGTCCATTTTGGTCCTGGTCTAGAACACGATTGGCAAGGGAGTGGTGAATCCAAGCAGATATCCATCCACCTCGATTGCAGCTGGTGTTGTCAGAATGACAGTGTGAAGTCCTTTCCAGGCAGGTGTCAATCCATTTTTCTGAAACTTCTTAAAGTACAGTTGGTCCCTGGGTCAGAAAGAATGTCGAGGCACTGCAGAATGATCTGGAAAGATGTCTCTAACCTTAGAATAGATTGCAGTTTGGACATGTTGGAGAGACTCAAAAGGAGACTGATCTCCTCAATGATAGGATCTCCTAATCAAGGCAACAAAGGAATGACCTTCAAAACATAATCTCACAGCAGGTGAATTCTGCCTTGTAGGGGATCCATTTTGCCCTAAGAAGAGTCGGAGGTAACAGGTTGGACCAGTTTTCACCAGTGTCCACAATTAACTCAGAGAACTGGACTTACTAATGCAGTTTGTGTATTTATCCTGTCCGTAGCTCTGAGGTTGGTAGAAGCAGTGAAACTCCTGGATTACATTTAAGGACTTACTGACTGCTTGAGCTATGGTCAAAGTGAGGACAGATGATTATCTTATCCAATAGATAGGGGCAGCTTGAATGTAGGAATAATCACATGTAAAGGAGTCTTGACCATTGTCATAGCAGCTTCCCTTCAAGTAGCAAGGGCTTGTATTCATTCCAAAAGGGTGTCCACAAATGTTAACAGGTAATTATACCTGATGTAAGAAGCCTTCATCTCTGTGAAATCAACTTTCCATTTCTTACCAGGGGCTAGCCTCTTCAGAATGGTGGGGAAAATTTGGTCTTTGCATTGGGTTAACCTGTGTTCAG
>JADRCC010518119.1:0-22276 GCA_019843855.1 Hylomyscus alleni
AGAGAGAGAGAGAGAGAGAGAGAGAGAGAGAGAGAGAGAGAGAGAGAGAGAGAATGATCATATGTGATTTTACTCATGTATTTTAATTACATTCTATCTTAAGATTGGGGTTTAAGAATAATTACAGATTTTATTTAATTTAGAATTTTACAAAATTTTAAGCATTTGTATTCCAGAGGAAAAAATATGTAAAAATATTGCCAAAGATTATGTATGTATAGGCCAGTTTCATGAATGTTAAGTTCATTAATAAAAGCACTGAAGCTTTATGCATGAAATTATAAAGGGTATCAATAAATTATTTAATTTTAACTAGTTGTCAAAGAACTTAATGCACTCTAGCATAGTTAGAAATTTATTTCTTTAAAAGATCATCTCTGTATAAATTATTCTGTAAAATGATGTTACTTACACTTGCTTTAATTAAATTTATCAATGTATTATCTTTATTTTACAGCTCTAAGAGGAAATTGTATTCATTTTTGTTTCATTTAACACCAATATTACAAATTCAATATATTTCTTGCTTAAGAGAATACTAAAATTTAGCTAACAGGACATTTACCTAAAGAAATAACATAACTGTTTATATTTATAATGCCATAATTATGCTATGTTGTTTAGTTTCAAATTATGTATTATATCAACACTGGTAAAAAACTAAAAATTGAACCTATAAAACAGAGAAAATAATAAAAGCATGTTGTTCCATGGCAGGATATTGCTCAAGATCTATTAAATACTTCAAGTATGTCCTCAATCTCATTAATCTCACTTGTTTTTCTCCTAACGATATTTTCTGTTTGCATTTGTGCATAATGTTATTTTAAATTTTTATTTTAATAAATATTTTTATTCTTTGGGAATTTCATTCTACACACACACACACACACACACACACACACACATATGTGTGTGTCTGTGTATTCCTAGCTCTTCCAGGTATCTTCCTGCAGATCCATTCTTACTCCCTCTTTTTTAATTTTTTTTCATTTACTCTAACCTCAAGTACAACTTTGTCAGTCCATATAAGTCTGGAGGTGGGAGTAAACTTGGTCTATTCAGTACCTCACACTTCAAGAAAACTGACTCTCTCCCTCAGATAACTTAATATATTCACAGTTTCTTAGGAAATTTTGAGGGTTCATGAACATCTTCTGATTCCATTTTAGGACGTTGGATGAACTGATATTCTGCCAGCAACAACCATAACTGCTGTTACTTCACAAGAATGGCAGTCTAAAATATACAGAAGACACTTTTGAATTCCAATTCTTTCCAAACTCTGACTGCTAAAATCTTTCTGTGCCTCTTCTACTTCTACTTAATTTTAGGGAAAGAGTGTGCTATAGATGATCATTTGAAACTTGAGGGCTGCACAGTTATGTATGTATCTTCTTCGCTTTGATCAGTCTTGAGTTACTACATTAACCTCCTGTGTTCTCTCAGTAGGTCTCAGAACTACACCAATTTACAGTTACACAGTTAGGTGTCAGAACTACACCAATTTACAGTTAGACAGTTACATATATAGAGGTTAATTTTATACTGTTATTTTAGTAAAATAATGGTAGTAGATTTATCCTTGGAGCCTGTGAGTTAACCACTCAAAGTGAAAATATGAGCACTTGCCCATATTTTCAGTACTAGATATGTATTTCTCTTTTCCAGAATAATGGGTATACCTAAAATTCAATTTTAAAAAATATATTTTTCTCCATACATTAATATCATCATTTCATCCAAGAGCATATCTTTCTATCTCATTCATTTTTACAGTTCCCAAACAAGTACCATAACATCTTCCAGTACTATGAGAGCTATCAAGCATAGAGGAAGCTTCTAGGCTAGTATCAAGCTTATTTCTCCATGTTCTTTGACCAATGTTCTTGATGTATTCAATGATGAGTCATATCATCATCTCATGGTTGACAACTAAGAGCAATACATGATATGAGTGGAGAAGGAGAAATAATGGAAGTTTAGATGTTTAAGTGGGGAAAGGAATGAGAGTGTTGGAGCTTGGGGAAAGGATAAGTAACCCTAAGTATATTTGAAAAACAGTGTGGAATCTTACTATTTTACATGTGTCTCACACATACACAAATAGGTACAAATATATATGAGGTTCCCTACAAAAGATATTACATAACTCCCTGATGCCCTAGGTTACCAGTGTTGAGAGTGAATGATACCAACTTCAAGTTCTTGGTAAGAAGTATCCCACACACTACCCAGTGTAAGACACTGCTTTTGTTCTTTATAGCTCAGATGTAGTTGATGAATTGAAATATGTTATTTTAGAGAGTAAACTTCAGATAGCAGAATCGTCCTATGTGTGTATGTGTGTCTCTGGGTGTGTGTATGATTTATTGTGTCTCTGAAATTTTTTATATAAGGTAACTATGTCGTCATTCAAGATATTACTTTTCCAGTAATATAATCACTACTATGTTTGAAAAATAATTAAATTGTATAAATATAATATATTTATAAGGTAATTACAAATTTGTACACAAATTATAACTGGTTAAGTAATCACACTTCCATGGATTTATGAAGTTGATTAAACTTACAAGACCTGCATGCTTCTCTTAGTGAATGATCTCAACAGTGACTTTGGAAAGCACTTTCGTTACATTCTCACTGATCCATAAAGATTTAATTGCTCCATATGCTGCAAATTCAGAGCTAACTCGTCTGCAATCAGTAGTTTGCATATCTCTGATTACCATATTTCTTTGGGAATATTTAATTAATGTTTTAAAATAATTGAACACTTTTCCTTTAATTGATAATGTTTCCCTTCATCCTCTATTTCACGGCCAGCCACCCATCCTGTGCCATGATGTAGGACCACAGAGACACATAAATTGAATGGGTATTTGAAATCTCAGTTTCTTGGTAAATTGTTTGGAATTTTATTTTTTTCTAAGTAAACTAAAAATAAAAGTGTTTTTGCAAGAAAGTACTATCTCATTGATTGACTTTTTTTAACCTATTTAGAGAAGTAAAAATAATATTATAAGGAAATTATTTTTTTTTTTTTTTTTTTTTTTTTTTTTTTTGGTTTTCCGATACAGGGTTTCTCTGTGTATTCCTGGCTGTCCTGGAACTCACTCTGTAGACCAGGTTGGCCTCGAACTCAAAAAATCCGCCTGCCTCTGCTTCCCAAGTGCTGGGATTATAGGTGTGCGCCACCACCCCAAGAAAATATTAGTGTCACTAAATTCATAAAACTTAATGAAGCTTATAATTTTATGACCTTAAAAATGTAGAATATTATACAATAAAAATATTCTGACAGTAATCATTTTGTGTATACCTAAAAAATGAAGAAAATATCAAGAGATTTCTGACTACAAGAAGTCAGAAACATGAACTGAGTTTCATGTGTCTCCTATTACTGTTTTTAATGAAAAATTGCACAGTGTATACCATGGAACTTTAACAGAGTGTGTGAAAGAAAGGAAGAAAAATAAAATGAACTTCATTCTTACCTATTTTAGTATCTGCTGTTGTTACATAAATGGAATAATTTGGGATTGTTGACTGGTTGAAGTCTGGCTGCTTGAAACAAGGTTTGGAATGCCTACCAGACAGACCTATAACTCCAACTCATGACCTCAGCCAGTTGCATAATAAAATTTCAGAGATGGACCATAATATTAAACTCTAATATTGCTTGTTAATATTGAATTCAAATAAATGTATGCTTTCAGGTAAAGCTATGTTTTCAGATAAAGGTATGACTTTACAGCATGATGTGAAATCTCAAGACTATGAGCTGAGACAATTTGATGGGTAGGATGGTTGTCTCTTTCTTTCCTTTCACAATTTCTTAGGTGCCTTCTGGTACCATGAGATCTAGTCTTCAGGGAGGTCTCATTAAGTTTAATTCCTGCTCAGAGGACTCCTGGGCTTTGTGTTTGAATTCCATGGTATCTTCTACAATAAAGATTTACCTTTCACCTCTAGGAGCAGTCAAGACCAATAGCAATAATCTATAATTGCTTTTTGGTATTCACCTGGATAATCCTAACAAACAACTCAAAAACTATGTTTTCTTACTCATGTTGGGAATTTTGTTAGATGGTCTTTAGTTCTTAGAGGGAACATCATTAATCCAGACCAAAAAGAAATCTTTTAAATGATATTTGTGTATTTATATTCTATCTTGTATTATAGATACTTTGGCTAGAAAATTAATAGTATAAGTCCTTATGACTTTACAGACATACTTACAATTTCTTTTAATGATCTTACTACTTCTTCGGTAATAGTTGCCTTCCTTGGTCTGTAATTAGAGATTTTGGAGAGGAGAAAGAGAATGTGATCTCAAAAATCAATGAAATAGTTTTTAAAATTAGCTTTTTTATTATGATATATAGACAAAAGCTGAGATGTCAAGAGTGTCAGCATGGGTAATACACAGGAAGAGTTGGAATCTAGAGTGATTGATAGAAAAAAGATCAGATGAGAATCAGGTGTAGATTGGAAGTAAGATTTCTTCACTTCTGATTTGTTTCATTTTAGAAGATATAAAGAAGAGGACAGAGCAATGATCAAACCACCTGTAGACTGTGGAAGACTACAGGTGAAACACCCAGATCTGCAGAAAGGTAGAAGCCTGGTTCCTCAAGAACAAATTGTCACCTGAGAATCCTCACTCCATTTATTTCTAGTGAGTAGTTGTTGGAACAAAAGGCAATAGCACAGTCGCATGGCCTTTCTAGGCATAGTGACAGCATGACATTAGTATATTTTGGCACAATAAAGAACAAACTTATTTTTACTAGACTCAGTTTTACCTCATAAAATATTTTAATTCTGCTTCTAAACTAAAACATACCTGCTGCTTTTAAATCTCATACATTATTTAACTTAATTTTGAACAATAAAACCTAAAGAAAACAATGTATTTTTAAAAATTATATATGCATACATATATACATATATATTCCATCAGAATAATGTAATTATAAATAATAAAAAGAGTCTTCATATATAATCAATGTGATTTGGTTCATATTAGTGTGTGAATATGTATATGTTATGTCATAGATTATGATAGCAAGGAACACATCTCCATTCTCTGTCTCTGTTTAGAAAATACATCAATATTCAAGAAAAGAGAGGAGCCTGTATGATTATCGATAATGTTCCACATCTTAAAAGAATTCAGGTTTTACTATTCACTCAACTTTTAAAATACGGTTACATTCCCTTAATTTTTATAATAAAAAATCAAAAATAAAAAATTTATGGTTTTTGAAAAAGAAACTGATTTTCAGCCAAGAAAATTTTTCCATTCTGTCTTAATTTGTATGCATAGTGTACAATTGTTCTTAATAAGATCTACTGAGATGATAGAAAACAAAATTTTATCTTGGTTCATAAAACACACTCATTTAAATCTTCTGCAGAATGTCATTTAAAAATACTAATGTAAATGTAGAGATATAAATAATGTACATTTTTAGAAAAAATGTAATTTGCTCTGCATAGATTTTAGAATTTAATAATGGCCATATCAAACCTATCATGGTTTCTACTTTTCTCCCCATGCATAATGAAATTCAAATATTCATAATCTTAATCATTGGAAAAAATATGAATTTCAAACAATCATCAAGATATTTGTCCATTTGCAACAATTCTTTTGTATAATTATTCTCAATCTCTCACCTCTCTCTCCCTCTATCTCTCTGTCTCTCTTCTCTCTGTCTCTGTCTCTCTCTCACACACACACAAACATATATACACACATGTGCACACATATACACACACATGCATACACATGCATACAGAAAACTTTATTTTCTGTCTTTGGATTTTACAAATTCTTTCAGAACTACAACTTGAGAGTTGGGCATGTATACTCTAACAGGATACCTATACCAACATAAAATATTCAGTGTTAGTATGAATCACCTTGTCTGTGCAAATTCTCAGTATACTAATTTTTAGAGTCTGTGTCACAGTCAAAAGCATGACAGGTGGTATGCTCGGTGCTGCACTTGAATAACAAATCCACATAAGCACAGTAAGAAAACTCATTACCCGACAACATATGTGGACACATCATTTCAGGATGCCATATGCTTCTAAGGCACATATAAAATAATTATCACAGCTAGTCGCAGATAGTGTCATGCGTGTTTCGTTAAGTTTTAGCTAGGAGGCTTAATTATGCCATCACTGTTACTTTCCTTTTATATTTCTTCCATCTCCAGTCATGTTGTTCTCATTATCGCTTGTGGTTTTATTTTCTAGCAACAGTCTTTCCTCTTTATCTCTGGCCCTGGAGAAAGGAAATAAGGTGTTAGTTACTTATCCCTACACCATAACTTTAATTTATTGCACTCTTGGTTACTTTATTGGAAACCATTATTTCCTGTGGAATTCTTTTGTAGATGTTCTTATTCTTTGTCCTATATGTCTTTTTTTTCAAACTAATTTCCCTTTAATTTTCATGAATCGTTGTAGCTTTGCTTTAATCTAGTTTTATAGACGCATTCAAGACTTACTTGTTTCTTTCTTTTTCTCTTCCTTTCTTTCTTTCTTTCTTTCTCCCTTTCTTCCTTTCCTTCAATTCTTCCTTCCTCCCTCCTTCCTTTCTTCTTTACTCCTTTCTTTCTCTCTATCTTTTTTTCTTTCTTCCTTCCTTCCTTATGAATCCTAGATTTAAAACTGCATTGAGTCAAAAAACCCCAAGTTAGTTTTACTTATATAATATTTACAATACACACAAATAAAATAAGCATCTACTTTAAAAATGTTGACCACTGGAATTTAACAAAAATCTCCAATCAAAGATTCAGTGATGTCTTCAGTTCAGGAGTCTCAGCATTTATTAATATTAAGATGGTCAGCCACAGGTACTAGACATACAAGATTAGAGGATTGACATCTGAGTCGATATTCTCAGACTCCCTTCAGTTATGGAGAATCCTAAGCACAATCATACCTCATCATATTGCTATCCTGGATAAATGATCTGGTATGGAAATTTGTAAAAGTAACTCTTATTCTCCAGATGTAATTATTATCTCGGAGGCTTACGGCTGAATAAATTGAATTGTTCTGCTTGGCCTCAAACTAACTGTGACAATTACTTCTTATCTCTTGGCTCCTTCTCATTCTTTGGTTTGTTCTGCTTTCACCTGCAACCTGGCTCTGTACAACTGCCTCCTCTTTCTCTCTGCTCTGCTCTTCTAAGTCCCTCTCTGCCCATGTCTCTTCTCTTAAGTAACCTCTCATCCCTGTTCTTGTTAGAGTTGGACATATCCTATCTCTGACTTAATCTGTCAAATCTTTCTCTGATTCATCATTTGGTTGCCTCTTACTTTCAAACATGGCTGCTTCCTTCTACCAATCAACTTCACAGCCTGGCATGGCTGTCTTCTGAGAGGACCTCCCAGTAGCTGACTGAAACAAAGGTAGATACTTACACTCAACCATTGAACTGAAGTTGGTTGAATTAGGGGAAAGATTGAAGAAGGTGAAGGGTAGAGCAGCTGCATAGGAAGACCAGAAGTGTGAAGTAACCCAGACCCCAGGGAGCTCCCGGAGACTGAGCCACCGACTAGAAACATATACTGGTTGGTCCAAGGCCCATAGCACAAATTCAGCAGACGTCTGCCTGGTCAGACTTCAGTGGAAGGTGATTCACTTAATCCTGAAGAGAATTGAGGCCCCAGGGAAGGGGGAGAACTTACTAGTGGGTGGGAAACACTCTCTGGGAGGCAAGGGGGTGGAGGAATGGGATGTGGAACTGTTAGAAGGCAAGCCGAGTAGGGTCTATGATTGGAATATAAATAAATAAATAATAAAAAACAAGCATACCCACTGTATTCCAAAAGGATTGAGAGAGAGAGAAAAAAATATATTTGTATTCCAGCCAGAGAGATTAAAGATGTGTAATAAGGGCGTGTTTGTATCCAAGCCTGATGGCAGAACTGAAAGGTCTCTAGATGCGTCCTTAGAGATTGATGCCACCATGGAAAGGAAATGCTATGGGAGAGGTGGAGGGGTCAGTGAAAGAGGAGTGGGTGGGTGGGGGAGGACCCTCAGCACTCTGAGAAGGTGTACTAGGAAACTGGGCAATAAAATAATTAAAAGAAAAATTCCTTCCATAAAGGAAAAAGAGCTAGAGAGAGAAAAAAAAAAAAGGTCTTTGGATGTGATCCCTTGCCAGAGTAGCCATGTTGATGGTTTAACATTCCTCTACAAAAGGGTGAGTTAATCAGCAGTAAGCCTCAGAGAGGACAATTACATCTGGGAAATAGAAGTTACTTTTATTAATCTGGGTAGAATAGACGACTCTTTAGAACAAAGGGCTCCAGGTATGTCAGCATATGTGGATAGGAATTAAAGATGTTAGACGTTTCCATGAAAATCATGTTTTGCCTAATCATGGCTGGCTTTTTTTTACATGTAGTGGTCTATTTGACAAGGTCAAGATTATATACCAATACAAATTCCCTGAATGTTTTTGATGCATTAGCACTCTTCCATTCATGGTCAGATTTAGGTTTAAAGGAAGAATGATTTTATTTGGAATAACCTAGAGGTGTATCATCTTACAATTGAGGTGTAATTTAGGAGTTGAGAGAAAAGATCAGCTACTTCCTTAAATATTTTCCTAGCTCACATAAGGAGTCCGATGCTTCCATTAATGGTACACCATGTGGAGCTGTTTCTCATACATGAATACCTAAAAGAGAAACTCTCAAAATAAAAAAAAAACCCACATATTTAAAAAATACAAATATGATATCCACAAAGGTTATTTTAAGTCCTGGCAGCAATATTTACATGAACTGTCAAAAACTGTCAGCATTGTTAATTAATTTTTGTCAATTGGTTAGTACAAATTATTTCTGGATTTGTTTCACTTTTATTACTGTGTATTGTTGTGAGAATACTCATTTGTATTTTTAGTAAATGTCAATATAAAGAACTGCAAATGCATTTTTGAATCAAAAATGTTAATGTAAATCAGACTTTTTACTTTGAGAAGTGATTCTTTAAAACTGATTTATCTTCCTTTCTTTCTTCCTTCCCTTTCTTCTTTTACTTTTAATTTTCTTTTATTATTGTTGTGCTATAGACAAAGGTCTGCATACAGGCCACTCAAGCATAATATCACTAAACTATATCCCCATTGCAACAGTGAAATTTTTGATTGTGTGTATGCAGGTGATTGTTCCTTTTGGCACCTTCATAGGAGACTTTGTAAGTAGAAAAATCGAATTTTTTTTCAATAGTGATACAAAATTTTGCACTAATTCTGAAAATTGTTCCATCTAAAATTCTGACTAGGCAAAAACCTTCGTATCAAGGCAAGACATGACAACACAGTAGGAAGAAAGGAGTCCCAAGAACAGGCAATAAAATCCAGGGACATTCTCACTATTAGGAGTCCCACAAAAACTCCAAGCTAAACAACCACAACATATTTGAAAAATATGATCTGTTTAGCACAGATCTGTTTAGGTGCTATGATTGACAGTTCAGTCTCTGTGATTCTGCTTAGTTAATTCTGTCAGAGGTGTTCTGGTGTCCCCAACCTCTTTGCCTCCTTCCTTCCTTTTCCATCTTTGAGCTCTACCTAATATTTAGATGGTTCTCTATATCAGCTCACATCAGCTGAAAGAGGAAGTCTCTCTGATGATAGGCTAGGCCTTGATATGTTCTATGAATATAGCAGAATATTATTAGAAATCATTTCATTGATTGTTTGTTTGTGTGTGTGTGTGTGTGTGTGTGTGTGTGTGTGTGTGTGTGTGTGTATAATTTTCTGTGACAAACATCTTGGGTTTTACTATAAGTCACTGAAGCACCTCCCTTCTTGCTTTGGCCATTCAGGCAATGTGTCGCATAGATTTCCTCTCTTGGCTTGGGATTCAAGTTAGACCAGTTGTTGGTTGGGTATTCACATAGTCTCTGACCCACCATTTCCCCAACATACCTTGCAGGCAGGACAGATTGTAGGTTGAAGGTTTTGAAACTGGTTTGGTATCCTAGCCCAACCACTGGAAGCCTTGCCCAGATCAGAGCATGGTTGGTTCAAGCTTTAAGACCTACGTTACTAAAAGTCCTCCATAAAGTCGCCCTCAGATTCAATAAAGTTTCCACTGCACCATGTTTTCACCTCATCCTCCAATTGCCCTCAAATTCCTCAAATTCCACTTGTTTCTAATAGTGCTCTCTCCCTCTGTCCCTCCACCACCCCCATTCCAATCCTTACCAGGCACCAGTCGACCTACAAAATCTATTCCAATTCCAGTTCCCAGGAAGATCCTTGCATCCTAGATCCCTAGGATCTCCACTGTTATTTATCTCCTCTGGGTCTCTGGTCTGTGGCATGATTATCATTTACTTACCAGCTAATATCCACTTATATGTGAGTGTACACCATGTGTTTTTCTTTTTAGGAGTGAGTTACCCAACTCGGGGTGACTTTTTATAGTTCTATCCATTTGCCTGCAAATTTCAGTATGATTCTTTTTAAAAAAATATTTATTTTATTTATTATATGTAAGTACACTGTAGCTGTCTTCAGACAAGGGAATCAGGTCTTGTTAGGGATGGTTGTGAGTCACCATGTGGTTGCTGGGATTTGAACTCAGGACCTCTGGAAGAGCAGTTGGTGCTCTTAATCACCGAGCCATCTCTCCAGCCCCTTTAAAATTATTTGTAATCATTTTTTTTTTACGGTCAAGTCATTATCTTCTCCAGGTCTACCCTCTGCCTGTTCCTTCTCATCCCATTCCTCTTCCCTCCATCTCCAAGAGAATGTCTCCACCCACTCAACCTCCAGGCTTCACCACTCCCTGAGGCCTCAAGTCTCTCTTGAGTATTAGGTACATCTTCTCTCACTGAAGTTAGACCAGACAGTCCTCTGCTGTATATGTGTCAGGGGGCATCTGACCAGTTAGTATATGCTGTCTGGTTTGTGGCTCAGTGTCTGAGAGATCTGGGGGCGTCCAGGTTGGTTGAAACTACTGGTCTGCCTATGGGGTCACCCTACTTCCTTGTGTAAATTTACTACATTTTATTTATCCATTCTTCATTTGAGGAACATCTAAGTTGTTCTCACTTTCTGGCTATTATGAATAACTGCATTAGAAATATAGTCCAGCAAGTGTCCATGTGGAATAATGGAGCATCTTTTGGATATATGGTCAATAATGGTATAGCTTTTTCTTATAATAGATCAATTCTCAATTTTCTGAAGAACCCTCATATGGATTTTCATAATGTCTGTGCAAGTTTGCACAACTACCACAAAAAGGAAACATTGTCTTGCTCCACATTCTCACCAGTGTGGGCTGAGACTAAATTTTCTTTTACATTTAAGATATTTTATTAGTATTTTGTAAATATAAATGCCAAATAAAACTGCAGCTCCATTAATTTGATATAACAGACTTAAAATTATCTCCACAGAACTTATACTAATGTTGCAGGAGTGAATTAGAGTGAAAAGCTTTCTGGGTCAAAGTACACATCAGACAAGAAAAAAGAAAACTCAAGAGTAGTAAAATCAGAAATGTATTCTATAGATAGCAAGCATGAGTGGTTATATTAAATATGTGATGGTTTTTTGATATCAGTTTGATTGGAATGACATAATATAGACTAAACTTAATTTTAGGGTGAATAAAATAAAGATATCTATGTGGAAAACTTGGGAGAAAAAATATTAATAGAATTATTTAAAAGGAAGCAAAATATTATCTCTTGCTTACCTTTGGGGTATGTAGCATAAGGTTCTAGAATTACTCAATTTCAAAGTGAAAATGCAGTGATTTTTCCTCCCTGAAAGCTTCTGTTTTGTGTCATCATTTTGTCAGGTCAAGGTGTAATAACAAAGTTAGTGCAGATTCCCTTTTCATCTTTCCAAGCTCAAAACAGAAATTCAAAAACCTGGGCAGTCTCAACACAACCAATTAATGAATTTGCTAACTGCCTAAAACACAGTTTTCAAAAAGAGAAATACAATGGCCAAAACTACTTAGAAAAATAAAAGTGTTCAACATTCTTAGCTATTACAGAAAAGTCAATTAAAACTCCTTTGAGATTCTATCTCACCTCAGGCAGAATGGCTAACACCAAGAGACAAATAATACAGAAGAGTATGAGACGAATAAACAAATACTGAATTTAATATGATCATACTCATTTCCTTCCCCCATCTCTCCCTCCCAGACCAACCCTCATTCCATAACAACCAAACCTTATCTCCTCATGTCTACTTCAAGTTTTCTTAGCTTCATTAATTCTGTCTATATGCTCGTAGGTCTGTACCATTGCACTGGAGCCTCTTAGAACAACCAAGCATTTGAAGTCTATTATATTAGTTAGAACAGGATGCGGAAGACTTGCATGTGTTCAAGCTTTAGCTAGCGTGCATGGCAAAGAGAGAAGAGCAGCAAGACCCACACCTACTAGAGGAATGATTGACAGTTGACAACTGCTAAGAGAGGGTGTGTTGTGTAAAAGTCAGCTAAATAAACGATAACCAAGTACATTATGTTTCCTCACATGTTGGAGACTCGGACTTTTATTTAGAATAAGCAGGGGTGTGGATATGGTTGGGTTCTGAAACTTGAGAGGAAATCACAATAAGGGAAATAGAAAAAGTAGTGAAGAAAGAAAGCAAGTGAATGATGTAAATTGAAAACTGAAACAGGGCTATGAGGAAGAGGAAAAACACCATGAGAAAAAGTCAAGGAACAGTGGAAGGAGCAGGGGGGTACAAACAAAAACGATGCGTGGAAGTGCCACACCGAAGCACATGGCTTTATGTTCACTTCATAAACTGAATACAAAAATTGAGGACATCATTTTATTTTTAACTTCTTTAAAAACCAAAACATGAATATTTTTCTCTTGATTTTTTTGTATGTTATTCTTCAAGTGCTGCCACCAATATCTGTGGTAACAGAAAGAGATACTGGTGTGGAACTCCCCAAATTAGCAAGGTTGGCTGCCTAGTGAGCTCTGAGAATCCACACCTCTCCAGTCCCCAGGACGTGAAGTATAAATTTCTGCATGGCAATATGTGTTTTACACAGGTCTTAGGTATCAAAGCAGATCTTCATGCTGCATTCCAAGAACTTTAGGCACACAAATATATATAAGGGACAGCCACATAGGATTGTTTTCATCGGTATACTTACATAGCTGAAATGATTATTTCACTGTATTTATTCAATTTAACATTCATTACGTATAGGAAAACATGGTTTATAAATGAAAATTACATTTAATGAAGAAAGTTAATATGGATATTTGCACGAACAAAAAGAAAAAATAATCCTCTGTATCGAAATAAAAGTCAGTTTAGAATGTTCATCTAATAAATTGAAGCAGAGACTTAGCTATCACTGAGTTTAGTAAATATATCCAGTGTCACTTTTCAAAACCGTTTGATAACTTTTAAAAGGGAATATGATGTTTAAGAAAAATAAGTTTATATAACATATAATTTGTCCTCATTTTTGCATGCAACATAACTTCATATTGGGATGGTTGATCCTTTGACAGACTAAAAATGACTAACTGGACAAGAAATAATGTCATAGAATTTTCCATTTACATTGTAAAAATTATAAATATGAAGATTTAAATATTTCTATTAGCACAGTATTTCTTGTGTTTAAATTGGTCTTCATTTAGAGCTACTCGGCAGTATATAATATGAATGTGTGCTTGTTTCAGATTATTTTTCTAGTCGTATGTATTGTTGTTTGTGTATATAAGTGTGTGTGGCTGCTTGTATATAGATTCATTATGTGTAGGCAGTGGCCACGAAGCCCATCCCTGCCAAAACTTATCCTGAAACTGTAGTTACAGGGGGTTTTCAGGGAGCTGCCTGATGAGGGTATGAGGAACCAAACCCAGATCCTCTAGAAGAGCAATAAGTACACCTAACCACCAAGCCACATCTACAGTCCTTGTTTTAAGTTCTAAAAAATATTAATAATTAGTGTAAAATTAATTGTCTATTTGTACACTGAGTTTGCCATGTATCATTTGCCACATACCTTTTTCTGAACTACAGTCTGTCTGAAGTAAATAAAAATTGAGTAAATTGCCTGCTTAGTACATTTAGTTTATAAACAATTTAGATTTGGCCTGACTTCCTATTACATGGAGAGGAGAAACCAAACACATACGCATTGTGAAAAAAACACAATCTTCTTCTTCATAGTGCTGCCTTGTGGATGACCTAATAGATCTGCAAGGATATGGATTATCTGTGTCCTGCAGTTGATAACTCAGGCCTACTCAGTCATGTAAGTTTAAAAGCGACCAATATCCTCGTGGCTAAAGACCATTTTCAGGTAGTCTTTCTTTTTTTTTATTTTCATAGGCCTTTTAGTGGCTTCTATTTCCTATGAATGGTTCCTTTTTTTTTTATTTTCAGAGTCTAGCACACTCTAGCTCGTATTAAGCATTCAGTTAGTCCTTAATGAGTTCATCGATACCTTAAGTATCTCTAAAGTTCTTAAACATTACAACTTACATAACTATTTTCAAGCAAATAGTTTTGGAGTGTTTGTTCTAAATGTTAAAGGTAGCAGGTATATGTTATTTTTTATTATAAAACTTCTCTTCCTTGTCTTTTGAACTTGGGATTATAGTACACAGTCTTGTAAGTTTTATAAAAGCAACTGTTTTAATATGTTTAATATGTAACCAAAATATCATCCACAAATTAATCATTCTTGACCTTTATAATTTACATTGCCAACTTACATGTATTTGAAAACTTTTATCTTTTTTTCATTCAGATTGAAAGTGATATTAGCTGGGACTTTTTCTCTGACAATTGACAATGATATATAAGACCACTCTCCAAATAAATGAACAGCAAATTTAAGTCTTTCACCTATGGGGATGAGCAAACATTACAGCAAATAATTTATTTTAATAGGCAAAAGAAAATGTTCTCATGTCAGGAAGCAATATTCCATGTCAAAATTTGAAACCTCTGTACTCATGTTATCCTGTTTTCCAGAACTTTCTATTACTAGAATATGACATTTCTCATCAATTTCTAGATTACATACCTAGAAATATTCCTCCACCTGTGTCTGGGTGACAACCTGAATCTCACAGTGTGAATTACTCTGTTTTGCTCCTAAAGAAATATTAGAAACCTCCATGCATCTCAACATCTCAAGGCTTTACCAACTGTCAGTTCTTCTTACAAGTGAAAACTAACTCACCCAAGAAATGTTGGCCTGTTGCTACTGCCACCAATGTTTTCCTTCTAGAATTTTATAATAATTTTATTTTATTGTAGGTCTTATCCATTATGATATACTCTGCACTAGAGAAAATATATTTCAGGATAGTGTTTTAAAAACAAAATAAAATATATATTTTTTAAAATACAGGTATAGAGTTTGATAAAGTAATTTAATATTGCTAAAATTAAATAAATCATGTGAATATTATACTGTATATATGAATGAAAGAATGCCAACATTAATCAAATAAGATATTTATAATTTTGATAGAACATTGGAAAACTAATGTACTGCATTCTGTGTTAAGCCTTAAGAAAAAGTGCATAATTTATTCTATTTTACTTCTATTTTGTGCACTTATTTATATATTTATTGATTGATTGATAGTTTTATCATGGAGATAGAGGATGTTTGTGCATACACATTCTATTTCTAACTAGTTTACTTGGATTAATAATGGATGACATTAATTACAAACTTTATTAATTTGAATATTTCTCTCAATATTGACTAATCATGCTCCATTTTATAATTATGTAAAAAAAAGCATCATTTTATAGCATGTATCCTGAGTTTCTTTTGCAGTTAGTCATAAAATATTCTTTTTATTTGTCCCTGTATTAAAAAATGGTGAGTTTAGTTTGTATGTGTTTGTCTGGTTTGGCAGAGAGATGAGTCCACATGACTTCTAAGAGTTAGTATTTTCTTGCAGTTTTGCTAAAATAAAATATATAATGTATATTAGCATTATGATCTTTTGAAGTATACAACTTACTGTCATTAAATACAGTAAAGGTACTGTCAATCACTTCAGTACCTTCTTCTAGAAAGTGTCCATCATCCTAAAGTTCTCCTCTTCATCTACCCAGCTTCTAGCAAACAGCTCCACTTAACTTGTGTAGAACACGTTACAGATGTGGGATCGTAAACCATTTTCCCTTTGTCTCCCAGTTATTTTCTTTAGCAGGTTTTCAGGCATCAACTTTAAAAGTGACTAAATAACTAAATACCTAAAATAAACCGCATGTTATCCTAAAATTAATGGTAGATTCTGAATGATTCTGTTGCTAAACACTTTAGTATTTTCCACATTTCGTTGCTGTGAGATTTTGATTAAGCTGTTATTTTTTTCTAATATGAATAATCATGTGGTAATTGTTTTGAAAGGGTTATCTCTTTTCAGCATTTTGAACTTTAGCAGTTACTGACAGTATGCTCAGTGTAGCAAACGCAGAAAGAGTAAATGTAGCCATTCTATAGACTTACACTGAAATTGCAGGAAGGTATTGTTCTAACACATGTCCTTTCTGATACACACTTAGAATTCAGGAAAGTGTGACATATCTATCATCACATTCTTTTATTATTCACAGACTTTCTCAAGTTGAACTTCTCAAAACTCTACCCATTACTAAGAGGAATTCTAATTTAAAACTACATCCACATATACATTAGAAAATACATTATTTGACTTTTTTTCTATTAGGTTCAATGTATCTGGTTTGATGTGGAGGTCCCTGATCCACATGGACTTGAGCTTTGTACAAGGAGATAGGAATGGATCCAATTGCATTCTTCTACATGCTAATCACCAGTTGAGCTAGCACCATCTGCTGAAAATGCTGTCTTTTTTCCACTGGATGATTTGAGCTCCATTGTCAAAGATCAAGTGACCATAGATGTGTGGGTTAATTTCTGAGTCTTCAATTCTATTCCATTGATCTACCTGCCTGTCTTTCACTGTACCATTAAGTTCTTATCACAATTGCTCTGTACTACAGCTTAAAGTCCGGGATGGTGATTCCACTAGAGGTTCTTTTATTGTTGAGAATAGTTTCCATTATCCTAGGTTTTTTGTTATTCCAGATGAATTTGCAAATTATTCTTTCTAAGTCTGTGAAGAATTGAGTTGGATTTTTGATGGGGATTGCATTGTATCTATAGATTGCTTTCAGCAAGATGGTCATTTTTACTATATGAATCCTGCTAATCCAAGAGCATGGGAGATCTTTCCATCTTCTGAGATCTTCAATTTCCTTCTTCAGAGACTTGAAGTTCTTGTCAAACAGATCTTTTACTTGCTCAGTTAGAGTTACACCAAGCTATTTTATATTGTTTGTAACTATTGTGAATGGTGTTGTTTCCCTAATTTCTTTCTCAGCCTGTTTATCCTTTGTGTAGGGGAAGGCCTCTTATTTGTTTGACTTAATTTTATATCCTGCTACTTTGCTGAAGTTGTTTATCAGGTTTAGGAGCTCTCTGGTGGAATTTTTGGAGTCATTTAAGTATACTATCATATCATCAGCAAATACTGATAATTTAACTTCTTCCTTTCCAATTTGTATCCCTTTGATCTCCTTTATTGTCTAATTGCTCTAGCTAGGACTTCAAGTACAATATTGAATAGGTAGGGAGAGAGTGGATAGCCTTGTCTAGTCCCTGATTATAGTGGGATTACTTTAAGTTTCTCTCCATTTACTTTGATGTTGGCTACTGGCTTGCTATATATTGCTTATACTATGTTTAAGTATTGGCCTTGAATTCCTGATCTTTCCAAGATTTTTTTTTTTACTTTCAAAACTTTATTGGAACAACAGAATGAATAAATATATAAATTAAACAGTGATAATGACCCAAAATTCAGGATCTCACCCATGAGAAGCGTAGGAAGCCTACAATGTTAGTTGTATGTTTGACATGGAGATTAGAGGATATGGACTGAAAACACATCATACTAATTATTTTTTATAGTCTTTTAAACACTTCATCATTTTTCTCAAAATGAGAAATATCGAGTAAATTTATATTTGTATGTATGGTTCTCTTTCGTCACATATACTTCCTCTCCAAAATTACAAGTTATTCAAAATCATAAAACATTTTACATGTTATGGTTTTGTGGCCTATTTATATATGTCTTTCCAAGACTTTTATCCTGAAGGGATGTTGGATTTTGTCAAATGTTTTCTCAATGAAGCCACAACATATCCAAACTTATGGGACACAATGGCTTTAAGTGTCTCCAAAAAGAAACTGGAGAGAGCACACAACAGCAATTTGACAGCACATTTGAAAGCTCTAGAACAGGGCTGGTGAGATGGCTCAGTGGGGAAGAGCACCGACTGCTCTTCGGAAGGTCATGAGTTCAAATCCCAGCAACCACATGATGGCTCACAACCATCCGTAATGAGATCTGACTCCCTCTTCTGGTGTGTCTGAAGACAACTACAGTGTACTTACATATAATAAATAAATAAATCTTTAAAAAAAAAAGAAAGAAAGAAAGCTCTAGAACAAAAAAAAAGAAGCAAATTCACCCAAGAAGAGTCAAAGGTAGGAAATAATCAAACTCAGGGCTGAAATCAACCAAATGGAAACAAAAAGAACTATACAAAGAACTAACCAAACCAGGAGCTGGTTCTTTGAGAAAATTAACAAAATAGATAAACCCTCAGCCAGACTAACTAGAGGGGCACAGAGACAATATCCTAATTAACAAGGTCAGAAAAGAAAAGGGAAAAATAACAACAGACACTGAGGAAATCCAAAAAATCGTGAGAGCCTACTACAAAAGCCTATACTCAAGAAAACTGGAAAACCTGGATGAAATGGAGTTTTCTAGACAATACCAGGTACCAAAGTTAAATCAAGATCAGATCAATGATCTAAACATTCCCATATCTGCTAATGAAATAGAAACAGTCATTAATAGTTTCCCAACCAAAAAAAGCCCAGGACTAGATGGGTTGACAGCCTGAGGAGATAGAAATTTCTGAGGAAGACCAAGAGAGTTAACTAACCTGGACCCTTGGGGGCTCACACAGTCTGAACAACCAACAAAAGAGCATACAGGGGCTGGATCTAGGCCCTTTCCCACACATATGTAGCAGACATGCAACTCAGCCTTCATGTGGGCCCCCCAACAACTGGAGTAGGGGTTGTCCCTAAAGATATTTCTGTCTGTGGATACTGTTCCCCTAAATGAGCTGCCTTGTCTGTCTTGATGGCCTAGCCCTTCAGAGATATTGTATGCTGGAGTAGGGGCTAGAGTATGTGGGGGATGGGGGAAGCTCTACTCTCTCAAGGGAAAAGGGGAGGAGGACAGTTGGGGCGACTGTGAGAGGGGGTATTGTGAGGATAGGAACAGTGGTCATGCTGTAAAGTGAATAAATATACAAAGTAATGGAAAATAAAGATATCGTGTTATGCTTACTGAATGCATAGCACAATAGTTCTACATTATGATTCAAGCAAGTACTTGTTGGTAGAAAATGAAATAAAGTAACTCCTTTTAGATAGTAATTCTATATCAACTCTTGGTATGGATATTTGAGACACACTCATATTCCTTAGTCAGTTGGGATGTACCAGTTACCACTTGATAACTTTGCCTGTTGATTGATGAACCCTGATCAATGCAGGGATATGTTAGAGTGGAAACTTCCTCATGTGAGAAGTGGTAAGAATGATTCTCCCAGCTTGATTCTAGGCACTAGAAATATACTACAGCACAGGAAAACAAAATTGTTTAAATTTGATTCATTTCATTAAGATAATATATGCTTATACTTATCCATACAATTAATTATCTTAGAAAATTCTTATTGGTTTTATTAAGTACATAAAATAATGTCATTTCAAGTTGTGTTCATTTATAAATAAATGACCATCATCATCAAGATCATCACCATCATCTTCATCTGGCCACTGTTGCTTGGCCACAGACCACAGAGATGTAAGTGTATTTTGTTTTTAAGTATATGGTTTAATTCAGGTTATAATATAAAATTTCCAATGCTTATAATTTGTATATTCAGCAAGTTAAACTATAACTCACTGATTGCATGTTTTTATAGAAATATTATGTAATTTAAATTTGCATTTGTACTATCAGATAACTTTCTAAGCAATGCTCTTACATTTCCACTCACCATTTTACCTATCAATGAAGTCTTGGAATCAGGTCTACATTAATCTTCTCACAGTAATTTCAAAACTGTACATGTGCACATAAAAGCTAGAGACTGACATCTGAATGTCTGCCTCTCTGGTTCCAGGAAACCCAGAATTCCTCCAGTTTCTGCCTCCCATGGCTGGCGGTAAAGACCTGTGCTACCACGTCTTGTTTTTCATGGATTCTCTGGTTGCAAACTAAAGGGCTCATGTTTATACTTTATAGTCTTTATCAAGAGAGCTGTTTCCTGAGTAGCAGTTCTATGATTTTATTTTAAAAATCTTATTTTATTTAGTAAGTTACTTATTAACTTATTTAGTAACTTATTTAGTAGGTTTCACTACATAGAATGAGTAAATGTGTCATATTATCTTCATTTAAACTTTAATTAAATATATGTATAGTTGCAAAGCACTATCTATTAAAAATATCCTCTGAAAATGATGAGACTTCATTAGTGAAATACTATGGACCAGATTATTTCCTAATAAAATTCTGAATTCTTCCTTGTATGGATCATGATGCAAAATGTAGATTTTCATATTGTGAGTGCAAATAAAATGAAGATGTTAAAGTACTTGAGATTTTCTACTATAAAAATTTTGTCATTTAATGTTATTTCAATAACAATAAAATGTTATGTTCAATTAGTTTTCTTTTTTCTTTTTTTTTAAAAGATTTATTTATTATATGTAAGTACACTGTAGCTGTCTTCAGACACTCCAGAAGAGGGCATCAGATCTCGTTATGGATGGTTATGAGCCACCATGTGGTTGCTGGGATTTGAACTCAGGAACTTTGGAAGAGCAGTCAGTGCTCTTAACCACTGAGCCATCTCTCCAGCCCCAATTACTTTTCTTTTACAAAATATATTGTGTAATTTGGTATCATATGCACAGATACCAATCCCTATGTCTAGATCTTAGATAATCCTTAGGGCAAATGTTCAACTTTAAAACATATTCCAAGAAACACTAAAATTTATAGTTAAAAATCATTTCTTAGGACTTCTAAGCAAAAATAGCCAAAATGTAATAAAAAATTCTCAATTTTGCATCAGAAAATTGTTAACAAAACAGTGTAAAACTACAGAGGGTAAAGGTTAGTCATATCCTAAAAAGTTACAAAAGATCTTAAAATAATCTAAAAGATCGTGCAGGCCACATTTTCACTATCTGTCTATCTTTCTGCACCAACAGGCAGTTCCCCATATCCTAAACCCTCAGCCCACATTTTGTCTTCTCATTGCCTGGGACAGTAGGTTAAAGTGAAAGACCCCCGCAGGGAGACCCTCACTCAAGTCTCAGGAATGCGCACCCAAAGAATCACGAGAGGCCATCTTGATGCAAAGCGCAGAGGCAGTGTTTATTGACGAAGCTTCGGGTCACCTCCCAAGCTCTCTCTGGAGAAAGGGAGAACGACCTCGAGGCCCAATAGCTAGGCATTTTTATAGGAAAATGGGTCTAGGGGAACAAAGAAACTGGTGTGGTGGTACATGATTGGTTAGCTTATAAAAACATACTGGCGTAAGGTGGGGAATTTCCAGAGCAACATACAGTTTTTTTCTGAGGGTGGCACTGAGTCAACAGTTTTCTCTAGTTGACCTTAAACCATATCTCAGGGGGCCAGATGGCCCATTACTCAGACTCAAACTCTTATTCCACTACACTGGAAAATTGAAATACAATGAATGAAATTTTAGATGAATCCTAAATTATGTGCAAGTTAAACTCCAGTGAAATAAACAATAAAATAAAATAAGAAATACCAATAAGACTGAAACAATACAACATTTTTAAACTAAAAAAATGTGAGGACCAGAAAGATACATAGAGAATTGTGCTAGAACTTTATAGATAAACTCATACCAATATTATGCAAACATTTTCATAAAACAGAAAATGGGTATCCAAACTCATTGAACGTAGCCAGTAGTATCCTAACACCAAAAAGAAATAAATGGGCAACAAAATCCAGAAAATTGCATGGGACTTAGCAGTTAAAGCAATTGTTGCTGTTGTAGAGGATCCATGATTTGCAACCTTTCCTA